>JAJTUV010003858.1:0-36920 GCA_021653895.1 Mastomys natalensis | reverse complement strand
AGTAGGTGCTGGCCCCTTGCAGAAGGACAGTAGGTGCTGAGGGTAACTAAGGCTCCCTTCAGGGCTGACCACAAGTTAAATGGTTCTATCAAGAGCAGAGCTGCAGTTCTCCTGGAAGCCTGGAGGCTTTGTTTTCTTGTGACAAGGAAGTGAGAATGACCATGGCAAAATTCTGACCAGCCACCCTGGGGGCTGACATTTGTGGGAGCAACACCCAAGCTCTCTGTAATTAACAAGCTTGACTCTGCTCTGCTCTCTTAACTTCCAAAGAAACAGAGCCAGCTTTAACTCTCTCTCTCTCTCTCTCTCTCTCTCTCTCTCTCTCTCTCTCTCTCTCTCTCTCTCTCTCTCGTGTGTGTGTGTGTGTGTGTGTGTGTGTGTGTGTGGTGTTGTGTGTGTAGTGGTATATTGGGGCAAGCCTGGGTCTGGAAATTAAGAGCCCTAAACCTAACTGTAAGCTGGTAAGCCATTTTATAGGAAAAAAGCTCCTCCTCCTCCTCCTCTCCTCCTCCTCCTCCTCCTCCTCCTCCCTCTTCTCCTCCTCCTCCTCCTCCTCCTCCTTCTTTTCTCTCCTCCTCCTCCTCCCCCTCCTTTTCCTCCTCCTCCTCCTCCTCCCTCCTCCTCCTCCTCTTATCCTCCTCCTCCTTTTCCTCCTCCTCCTTCTTTTATCCATAGCTTCATTCAGAGTTTTGGGTTAGCCATATTGTCATGTGTTGTCTGAGCTCACTGAGAGGCTGGCTCTGGAATTGTCCCCACCCTATTTAGACCCAAGTATGCTTGTCTGGAGATTCCTTGTCTGGGATGGACACACCATGTCACAACTGTGACAGGGAAGAAAGAATATCAAAATAGCTCAAGGGTTAAAACCACTATACCCCTGAGAAAATCAGAAGGTAAACTATTTTCCAGTGAAGGTTGTCATTGTTAATCCCCAAATACAGACGTGCCTGCAATGGGAAGGAGAAGCTAGGAAACTTAGCCTTAGGGAACTCATCCACAGAGAAAAAGCTTAATGGAACTATAGCTGGCTGCTCCAACTTCCCCAATGGGTCTCTGCTGGATCTGTAGAAGCCCAATTGATGTTATGTTCTTTCACTTGGAAGCTTCACCCTGCTCTCCACAAGATCCTCCATATTGGGAACTCCAGCTGACTGTATCAACAGGATTTCCCTAGATGGTTTTTGAGGGGTGTTTTAAGCACCTGATTTGACAATATGTATTTTCATCTGTCTCTCCTTCTCTGCATCCATCTTTTTCATGTGTGTGAATGCACCATTTTTTACTATAAATAAAAGCTTTATTGGTCATTTTGAATGAATGACAGACTGGTATAAGCTCAATTTATTGTTTCACACACTCAAGACCCTTCGGAGGACAGAAAAAGCGAAGCTATTGTCAATGGGCAGTAGGCAGGGGGTGGAAGGACATGAAGGCTTCTAAAGGTTAGCAAAGCTGCTGAGATCAAAATCAGTGTCCTAGAAGCAAATTCAGGATGGAAAGGGACCATCAGAGTTGGAGATCTTGTAGAGTCTAGATCACTTTTAGAACTATCATGTGCTTCTTGATGGGTCACTGTGTTCTCTCTCTGACTGTCACTGTCCACCATAGTTCAGTGCCCCTCCACTGTCCCGTCTTCTTAGTGATCTTTGTCACAGAGATGCTCTTGAAATAAGATTTGGGTTGAAGAAGTGGACCAAGACCTTCCTGGAAAACCTGGGAATCAAAATCATTGTCCTCTCGAGCTTTAGAATAGGGAGTCATAGGCCATATGCCATCCAACCTATGATAAAGGTCCTTGGGACCCCCAATCTGAAGCTGGTTTGGAATATTCAGGCCTTGCATGACTCTCCAAGATCCCCTCAAAGATCCTGTGCTGGTGATCATCTGGGTACTTAAGCACTGAGTTCCCCAGTGTCTGCCCTCCTATAGTCTTTCACCAAGTGTTACTGACTCAAGAGAGTAGAAAGGCAAGGTTCAGGTCTCCATCTTGCTGAAGATGCTATTGAAATCTCGTACTAGACCATCACAGCCAAAGTTCTTGTGGAATTGCATCCTTCCTCCTGGGCTGAAGCTGAAACAGAATTACTCCGAAGTAGCAAAACAGCTAAAGAGTAAAAACACTATAACTCTTCAAATCTGTAGTTTCCTTGATGCTATGTGCCTCTGTCTTCCTACTCTTTATTTTCTTCCTCTTCTTCGTCGTTGCCACCACCACCACCACCACCATCACCATCATCATCATCATCATCATCTTGTGTCATCTCTCCAAAAAAGTGATTTCTGTGGCTCCAAGGTCCAGGAAAGCTTAAAACACCTCCAGAAAAGGTCAAAGAAGGTCATTCCCACAGGGATACCAGAAAATTTTCTACAGCAGTCCATGGCCACCACAGGATTGCCAACTTGCACTACCTTGCCAGATATCGCCAGAGCTCATGTGCATAAACCATTTTTTCTTTATTTTCCTTGCTATATGCTTCATAAGATCACTCATTCCAAACAGAAAACATCGCTGGCATAGATCATTCTTTAGATCCTAAAGAACAATGCCAACTGTGATCTTTGATCATTATTGAGTAGAGACCAAGGTGGTATAGCACTGACTTCCTAGCCATTTTTGTGTCCACCGAAAGTCCTCTGTAAAGCACTAATACAGATGTCATTACCAATAAATAGCAATATGGATACCAATGTAAATGCCTGCTACACCTGGCTTCATGCTTCAGGTCACAGTCCAAATGTAGGTGGTGAAATACTACATAAAGCTACTTTCTACCTATGTGTACAGGTGTATCATAACAAATGAATGCATATTCAGACTTGGGTCCCAGGTCACCCCCAAGATAACAAATTGGATATACGTAATGTAATTTTTTTTTTAAAACTTTCTGTTGCTAGGTATTTTGGGTAAAAATGCTGATATTAATAAGAGTTCTAACTTTTCCACATACTTCAGGGTGATCTCAGATCAGATAAGTCAGTGTTTGCAAGGGGTCTTTAATGGTGGCATGTCTAAGATCTCATGGTGCCCTCCTTGGATGAGCTCTGTGTAAACTGTAGTTGGGGTTGGGGATGGGGAGGAATTCTTCAGAACACAAGCAGAGTTCTACATTCTGGCACCTATGGGATTCAGGAGCATCCCCTTTGTGCCTATGGGATGTGGGTAACCTTGGGAGCCTGATCTGCTCTTCTATCTGCCTGGTGTGGTGGATAATCCTGTCCTTGTTTCCTAGGCAACGTGAAGCCCTGGTGTTGATGTTCTGGTATAAGCCTCTTGTCAGACACAGCGGAGCAGGCCTAAGTCTATGACCTCCCAATCTAGCCTCTTTCCACTCGTTAAAAAGAAAGAAGAGCATACAACACACTGTAAAACACACCTCTGTGGCTGCTGGGAGAAGTATGGAGAAATGTACAAAGAAAATCCTGTATCCCAGGCTGCTTTCGTTTGATGATGTTGTGATGCTGGCGGTGGTCCAGTCAGGAGGCTCTGGAGTGTCGTTCTTCTAATCCCACGGGGATGGAGTTCCGTATCTCAGTGTGCTGCCTATAGCTGTGCCTTACTGGCCTTGATCAGGATGCTCTCTCTTCTTGGTGACATTGTGCTGAGGGTTGAAGACTGTTGAGTCTATTCAATACAGCCATGTTTGTCTTTGCTGCTGACCAAAGATGTGGATGAGAACCCATAAGGCAGAGTTGGCATCTCTGTTCCTCCTGATTCTCACTCCCTAACTGGAAGCTGAAGAGGCCTCTAATATCCATAGTTCCTAAGTTTTATGCCGGATGCAGCTACTTTGCTTGATGTTCCCTATCTGTAAAGTGGACCTTCTGATGCCATGGTCTTTCTCACTAACTGATGTCCAAGGGGAAAATGGATGCTTCAGAAACCAACAGCTCTTATTCTTATTCCACTTCCTGTTTTTGATCTAAGCAAGGCTTTCTAATCAAAGGGCCTGCCATTTCCATCACACTGATCCTTTCTGATATATATGCAAACATATGTAATATATAAATATCAATAACAATATGTAAATATATAAACAAAATAAGATAGAAACATATAGTATGTAAATATATAATTAAAGCTATCTCATGTATTAATATACAATAATTAAAACTATTTGTTTAATAATTTGTGTCTATGAGAATTTGGCTGCATGCCTGTATGTCAGCGTACACACAGGCCAAAAGAAAATGTTAGATTCCCCTGGATCTGAAGCTGCCATGTGCATGCAGGAACCTGAGCCCAGGCCCTCTGGAGGAGCAGTCAATACTCTTAACAGCTGAGCCAGCTCCAGCCCGCTCCCTTCCTATTTTCTTCAGTGGAAGCATGCAGATGATTTCCTCCCCTTTAATTGTTTCTCTCAGACTTCTGCTGCAGCAATGGGAAGTTAGGAACACAGAGGGGAGGCTACAGTCTTGTTCTTGCAGTTTTATAATGAAACCTGGGAGAGGTATCAGGGTTTTCTGTCTGTGGAGGAATTTCCCCAGATGTTTCCAAAACGATGAGCAGGTGAACTGTTCCCTATGCCCCCTTTCTCCCTGCCATCAGATTCCTAGATAGTCTCTCAGAGAGCTGGAGACAGGGGATGAAAGAGGGAGATGAAGATAGAGAAAGAGATAGTGAGATACACAGAGAGACAGAGAGACAGAGAGATAGATACACATACACACAGAGACAGAAGGGGGGAGGGGAGGGAGAGAGAGAGAGAGAGAGAGGAGAGAGAGAGAAATCTTTGGACCATTAGAGGAAACCGCAGCTGAGTTTGACTAGTGCCATTTGGGGTAGAGCAGTGAGCAGGGATGATGGATGTTCTTTTAATAAGCTGACATTAAGGTTCCAGAAACATGTCTGTAGCCTTATTTCTCATAGTTTTAAGTTTGTATTTTTGGCTCACTCTGCATGCTAATCTCCTGACTTTATACGAACACAAAGCTTTCGATTGGCTTCTGCTCACTCTGGGAGCTTTGCTGGCTGTTAGTTCGGAATATCTTCAATTATGAAAAACATTTTATTGAGGTTACACTCAAATGATTCTTGGAAAGCTCCAAGGTTAAGAGCCAGGAGGAGGGACCAAAGCTGAGCCTTACAGATGGACCAGGGGTTCCAATGCTCTGGGAAACTCTGGAGTGCAGGAATTCTGGGCTTCTGTGAACACTTCAGCATCCTATTCAGATCCATTATCTGTTCATTCATGCATGGGATCATCAGGAAACTGTCCTGAGTGCCTCTTCTGGGCCTCTTGAAGCAGAAAAGCTCTACTTTTCCAGATACAGGGAGTTAAGGAAAATGGTGTGGGCAGCTACGTTAGTTTTACTAAAAGTCAGGGGAAATACACATACACTGACTAAATCGTGTGTGTGTGTGTGTGTGTGTGTTTGCACACATGTGCACACATGTGCTCATGTTCAAGCATATACCTGGTATAGAAGACTCATAGAGAACATCACTGTGGTGGTGTTTAGACTCATCTAATCTTTAGACTCATCTGACTGAATTTGGAACCACTTACGAGACATACTTCAGTGTGTCATGAGTCTGAAATGAATGTTCTTGAATGTGATGGGGCTATAGACTGACTGAAAGCGGGGAAGGGTCTAATCCAGCAAAGCACTGACATTTATCTCCCTGCTTCCAGACTGGAGGTGCATCCTGACAGGCTGCCTCATGTTCCTGCCTCCATAGCTAGAGTCACCGCTGCTGCCATGCCTTCTCCCCATGACAGATGATACCTTCCAACAGAACCACCCCCTCCTTCTTTAAGTGTTTTCTCTTTATCAGTTATTCTGCCACAGCAACAGAGAGAGAAAACATAACGGGAGTTCTGAAGGGTGAAAACCACATAGCCCAGAGTTTCTTCAATTCCAGTTTGTGCATGAACGACCCATTCTGGAGACATTGGTTTTGTTGTTATTTATTATTTATTTGTGTGTAGTGCATGCATAGAAGTCAACTTTTGTGCGTTAGTTCTCTCCTACCATGTTCAGGTATTAGGTGTCAGGCTTGGCAGCAAGTGCCTTTGCCTGCTGAGCCATCTTGGCAACCCAAGCAGCAGTTCTAACCAGTTCATGACAACCAGTGGATGACAACATAGTGATGTTCTAGAACTCCAAGAAACAAAAGGACAGAGACCAGGTGGTCTCAAAATCTTAGAAAACAGACCTTAGACACATATGACCAAGTATGAGTATAAACATTCAAAAATGAAACCTATGAGTGGGTAACCTTGATAGACGTGAGGGACGGGCTTTGCTCAGGAGAGTTTCTCTCTTCAGACTCACACAGTCTCAGGGAAACGCCAGGCTGCCTCCACCTTCTACCCAGAGCTGTACAGTCTAACACTGAGCACAGATGCATTGCTTCCAGAGGCCAGGGAGACTGAGGGGTGGGAGGGAGACTGAGGGGTGGGAGGGAGACTGAGGGTGGGAGGGAGACTGAGGGGTGGGAGGAGACTGAGGGGTGGGAGGGAGACTGAGGGGTGGGAGGGAGACTGAGGGGTGGGAGGGAGACTGAGGGGTGGGAGGGAGACTGAGGGGTGGAGGGAGACTGAAGGGTGGGAGGGAGACTGAGGACTGGAATTCTTTATTTGATTTAAATGAAAAGCTGAAGCAGTATCAGACATGATTTTTTTTCCCCCTGCAACTTTAGGGTAGGGGCTGGAGATATGGCCCACCTGGTGAAGATAGTTGGGTACGAAACCTCTCCAGGAAGGCAGAAATCATCTCTCTCCATACATTTTTTTCCTTACACTGCTGAACCCTTGATGTAACAATCATGTACAGAGCAGTACATGAGAAATACAGAGAAGGCACTTAATAAACATTTGTTGTGTGAATGAAGATTTTGAGGTGGCCGTTTAATCTCATGAATTCTTCTCTGTCATAACCATGCTCCTCACAAGCCCCTCTGTGCAGATATATTATCTATTCTCTTAGAATGAATTTTAACATCATTACTTAAAAGGGCATGGGCCATTTTATTGCTGTTAAGCATTGCCAAGTTAGTCTCAGAAAAGACTGAACTAATTTGCAGTATTCTCAGCATTGCCATTCGATGCAGAACGTGAATCTTCTGGTGCCAGCTTTGAAAGGCATGCAGAGAGAACAGCTATGGTTTGGGTGAGTTATTTAGCCTGCAGAGACTCAAAAGCTATTTGAACTGTAAAACAGAGATAACTGTGTGAAGCTGGAAATGGACTTAGTAAATGCCAAAATATTTGCATGATAAACGAAGTTTATATACATGATTTTAGTTTAAAAGGACTGAAATGGAAGAAGTAGGGATAGCTCAGTGGTAAAGTGTTTGCCAAGCAAGAGTAAAGACCTGAGTTTGAACCCTAGAACCCACAGAAAAAACCAAGCACAATAATGTGCACTTATAACCCCAGAACGGGGAGGAGGAGACAGGAGGGCTCATTGGCCAAGCAATCTAGGTGAATTGGCATGTCCTGGGTTTAGTGAGAGACAATGTTTCAGAAATAAAGTGGAGAGCAACTGAGAAGACACCAACTGTTCCTCTCTGTGCTCCATACAGATGCACACAAATGTGCACACACAAACATGTGCACACACTAAATAAAAATAGAAAGAATGGAAATCATAGTTCTTCCTTACAGCAGTCGGGTTGTGAGTGGTGGTCTCTGTAGATGCACGATTTGAGATGGCGACTTTGGAGGGGTGGGCACAGAAGAAACCTGAGTCATATAATGGGTTCCTGCCAGTGATGCTTAAACTGCTAAAATCTGAGGTGGTTGGGAGAGGGAACTAGCCTGTTATTTTTCTGCACTTGATTCTCGTGCTATGAAGATTTAGTTTTAAATAGTTATGGGAGCTAACATCTCATGTGTGTCTAAGAATTTAATCCCAGGAATATTTTATTACAAATGAGTTATGTTTCCTAGCAAGCAAAAAAAGAGTTCTGACTAAAACTTCTCTTGGGTGATGATTTGACAGGTTCAGGAGTGGGGTGGGGCAGGGCAGCTCTAACTTGCCTGAGAGCAGGGGGAAACTCCACATATGAATACTATTTTGAGGGCTCACTGGAGCATGCCATGTTCCACAGACCCTACGTGACCATAAACTGAAGTCTCGGCAACAGTGAGCCCAAACAGGCATTCTGCTCTAAAAGAAGAGGAGAAAGGAGGCTGAGCATTGTGGCTGGGTTCACATCTCCCTTGCTCAGACCTTTTGGCAGAATTATTAGTGAGATGTGGATGGACAGGTTTAAGATATATACTTTTCCTTATTCAATATATCTAGAGAAGGTGGTGCGTTTCTGTCTATCAACTATGTATTAATCTACATCTACTATTTTATTTATTTATCATTTATCTAATAGATACATCTATATATCTAATAGGTAAATATTTCCCATCTATCTATTAATCTACTATATATCTACTATCTTACCTATCATCTATCAACCTATCATTTATCTGAATAGCTAGCTAGCTACTATCTACTTATGTATGTATGTATGTATGTATATATCAATCAACTATCTTATCTGTTATCTATCTATCTATCTATCTATCTATCTATCTATCTATCTATCTATCTATCTATCTGGTATCAATCATCTTCATCCACAGCAATTTGATGAGGAAAAAAATTGAGAGGATTCTGGTCTTATCCCCATTCTGAAGATCCATCTTTGGGAGAAGGTCAAACATGGTTATGCCTGCATTAGGCTAGCTCTGTGTCATGAACAAAGACAAAGCTGTGATCTTGAAAAGACAAAACTCGCCTGGCAGTGGAGGCACACACCTTTAATCCCAGCACTTGGGAGGCAGAGGCAGGCGGATTTCTGAGTTCGAGGCCAGCCTGGTCTACAGAGTGAGTTCCAGGACAGCCAGGGCTACACAGACAAACCCTATCTCGAAAAATCAAAAAAAAAAAAAAAAAAAGAAAAGACAAAACATCTAGACTGCAGCTGAAGGGTGAGGCTGTCTGATGTCTGACAGGTTCTCGCTTGCTGGATTTGTGCAGCTATAGAGGGCAGAAAGGCTGCTTACTTTCCCCAGTATCCCAGCTCAGGGCAGAAGCACTTTGGGAAGCTACAGAGGAGATTTCTGGGTTGGGTGAGAGAGTCCAATCTAGATAATTGTGTTGTTCCCCTTCATTTACTGATCCCATGACTTTAAATCTGTCCTGGGTAACATACCTCTTACTGGGAAGAGAGAAAGAGAGAGAAGAGGAGGCACTACTTAATAGCCATGCGGAGTGCCAGGAAGTCTTACAAAGACTTGCTCTTGTCTTAACCACACACAGCAGGCGGGTCATCTTCAGCTTGTGCAGAGTTCTTCACCTAACTCCACCTGTCTCCACGTTCCACCCGCAGATCGGCAGAGAACTGCCTGCCCAAACACACTGGCTGTCTGCAGCAGGGCTGAGGGAGCTGCAATGGTTAATCTCGCTTGTTTATTATATGAACAAAGCTCTGAGTGTAAGTGATTATCCAGACAGGTTTCATTGCTATAGGAAGATGGCCCCTCTTCCAACCACGGGCAGCACCATCCCATGGCCTGGGGCTTGGACTGAATTTAAAAAAAAAAGGAGAAAATGAACTGAGCACCAGCAGTCATCTGCTTTCCTCTGGCAGACGCACTGTGATCAACCACTCAAGCTCCTGCTGCCTGGCTGTCTCCACCATGATGGGACTGTACCCTCAAACTATGAGCCACAATAAACCCTTCCTTCCTGACTTCGCTGTTGTCATAGCAACAGGAAATGCAGCTAGTACGAGAGGAAAGCTGAATCTCAGCTGAGCCATCCTTACTGAAGGTTATTATCCCCTCTTGCTTCCTTACAGAAAAGAGAGGTGGCCCCTTTAGCCTAATTCTCAGGGTACTGTGGTGAGCAGACAGAACCCAGGGCTGGGAGATGGAGATCCAAATAAGACCCTAGCTTCTGCAGCTCACTGTGTGACCTTGGTCAAGTCACTTGGTCTTGCTGAGCCTCAGATTCTTTTCTATAAAATAAGATTGGGAACAATTATCTCTAAGCATTTTTGCTCCCGGTACCAAGGATTTTTAGCATCAGGGAGAATGGAGAAAGGCTGTACTCTCTCCTTTCCAGACAGCTTTGTAACTGTTCTTAGCATTTGGCCCTGAGTTTGAGAAACAAATCTAGAATCGGCTTGATTTGTGACAGACCCATGGGCTTCCTGTTCTGTCTGTCACAGGGTTCTGGATGGTCACTCCCATCTCCAGGAATGTAGCTGCCTTGTGGAGGAACGACAAAGTCCTGGTGACAGGAGGAACAGTGACTATTGTCATTGGATTCTCAGCATCCAGTTCCCCTACACTTCTGGACGGTGAATCATGCTTGGTGGCCCTGATGCCTGGCAGTGGGCCACGCCCAACTTCTTGAGTGTGTCAACACCAGGATGGGGTAAATCATGAGAGGTCCATTTTTAGCTAAGAGTGAAAAATGAAGTCACTGGTATAGCAACAGAAGATGCCAGCTGGGGACACAGATGGGAGGCGACGATGTGTGGAAGGGTGGGGCAGTCATCCTGGTGAGCCAATCCCAGGAGGCTCGGAGCTGCTGGAGTTGAAGTAATTTTGGCAGCATGTTGGGAGTGGGACCACACAAGAGGTCTTATGGAAGGAGTCACAACAGGCCTGTCCTTTTCCAAATCGCAGACCCCAGTGGGGGCTCTAAGCATCTACGTGCTCCAGGGAAACGGGAAAGGGGATGCTGGAGTCTCAAATGCATGGACTTTGCCATCTTCTGCTCTATTTTTATTTTAGGAGCAGAGCAAACAGGGAGGGGAGGATTTACCGCCTGTCTGCTCAGCCTCCTCTCTCTTCTTCTCCCACTCTGGGCTGGACTAACATGTCTCCGAGGCCTTTACATTTCCACCATCCCGTAGTTCCTTGCTAATTTCAAAAATAACACATTCTGGGGAAACAGAGCATGTGAGAAAATTGCTGATATTTAAAGATGAAGTAGCACCATTTCAGTATAAAAGGGGGAGATCGCACCTCCATTCCATGGCTTTTATCTGGATGTTGATCCTGACACAGTCTTTAACCTCACACCTGTTTCCTCATTTGTGAAGTGAGTGAGGTAATGTTGCCTAACTCAGGGGCTCCGGGAGGATTAAGGGATTGTGAGGATCAGGGCTTGCTCAGCACTGCTGGCCAATAAACCCAGTGCAGCTAGGATGCAGGAGCTGATGGGACTCGGCTCTCTTAAGGAGACAGTGGGAGCTGGGAGGCTCCCTTCCTCTGCTTTCCTGGCAATACTGGGAGCGTTCCCCTAGATACCTCAGGATGAGTTCTGGGGTAGATCTCAAAGGAAGGAATCCTCCTTGGGTTTGGCTGGCTTTAGCTGCTTCCTTCTCTGACACAGTGTGTGGCCATGTGGTGTGCAGGTGCACATGTGTGTGCAGTGCACATGGATGTGCATGCACAGCAGGGGAGGAAGAGAACAGCCTTAGGTGTTCCTCAGGACATCGTCCACTTTTTTTTTTTTAAAGACAAGGTCTCTTATTGGCCTGACACTCAGCAAGTAGGATGGGGTGGGTGGCTGGCCAGTAAGTTCCCATGGATCTGCCTGCCTCTGCCTTCCTAGCACTGGAATTACAAGTGTACTCCACCATACTCAGCTTATGTAAAATGTCGGTTCTGAGGGTGGGTCAAGTTCTTGTCCTTGACAGGCAGACACTTCACCAACGGAGCTGTCTCCCCAACTTGAAGCTGTCCTTTTCCTCATCTGACCTTGCATGTGTGCTCTATCAGGAGTAAGGACTTCAGGAAGCACACCAAGACCCAGAGAGGAAGCACACAAGACCCAGAGAAGGAAGCACAGCTTGCTCATTCATTCATTCATTCATTCATCATTCATTCATTCATTCATCCAGCAGAGACCTTGTGCCTGTCTGTGCTTGTCTATGCACTCAGGGCTCCATTGAACCTGGGCTTTGCCCTCTGTTATGTGGAGTGGGCTGGGGACAGCCTTCAGTCAGCCCCCCACATCCTTCTCTCTTACTCTTCCTGCTCCATAGCTCACCACACAGTTGATTCTTACTTGAAGATGACCTGTATACCCACGGGCCTTCCTCACATTGGTTGAAGCTCCCAGATTAGATGAGGTTGTTAAAGCTCAGTCTACACACAGGAGAGAGTCTTTGTCTATAGTGAGAGATGTCGAGGAACACATGTTTGAGGATTCGGGGTCCAGGAAGCATGGCAAGGGCTAGGGTGTTTTGTGATAGGCGGGGATGTTGGGTGGATGGGAGGGAGGTCCAGTTTAGGCTACTGGTGGGATGTGTTTCTCTGATGGAGGGATGCTCTAAGCAGATAGTCATTGTCAGGCTGCATGTAGGGTAGTGAGCAGGGAGTCATGGCTGTTGTCAGAGAGTTTTCAGAAATTAGTACTTGAGTCCTGGCAACCAAGTTTGTATCTGCTCAAACTGAGGCAGCTTATATGCCTAAAGGCTGGAACAGGGAGGGACTCTATTTCCCTATCAAGAGGGGGCCCAGCTGCAGGTATGACTCTGGCAGGTCCAGCACAGAGTTCCCTGGCAGAAGCTTGGGACTGGGCTGGCTACTGATGTTTCCAGAACAACTTAAACACAGGATGTTTTGGAAGTGATCTATTGACTGGATTGTTCTTCTCACTTGGCAGAAACACAGTGATCATCTCTCTAGGATTGCTACAGGCCAGCTATGGAGAGAGCAACCCATTTGGAGACAAACACACATGCTTGAGTTCTTCAAGAGTATTTCATGGCTGAAAGATGTCTGTCTTTGAGTTACCTGGTCCTGACCACAACACTGCATGAGGAGAGTGTAGGACCCCGAAGGGCTGCTATGCCCTGGCTGAGACTTTCTGTGTGCTGCGGTCTACTAAGTAACATTCTGCAGTTCCTCTAGGATCAAAAAACATCCTAAGGCATGGTACCCGGGAAAGGGAATTTTACACTTGACATCTTATTGCCAGCCCCCAGTTGAGTTCCTATTTTTCCTGAGTTTGTGTTTTTCCTTCCCTGGCTTGGTGTATATATTGAACCTGCCCAGTAAGGCATTGGCATTCTCTCATAACGGATGACCCGAGTCTGAGTCTTTCTTTAATCTGCCAGGCCTATGCCCGAGCTTGGTACTGCGGGCAACGCCGGAGCTGTCAGAGTACAATGTCACATTCTCTCCATATTATAAATGAGGCTGCTGTTGGCCAAGCTCCAGGGAAATTATCTATAGCCTGGTTGTTGCTATGGTTCCCCAGGGCCCTTTTCTCTCTTATTTGAGAATGAGTACTCTCAAACAAAAATTGTTTGTTTTTAAAACTGATTTATTATTTGTATGTGCATGTGTGTATGCATGTGTGTATATGTATGCACATAAATACAGGTACCTGCAGAAGCCAGGGAGGGTGTTATATTGTCTAAAGCTGGAGTTATGGGTGGTTGTGTGCTTTTCCATATTGGTGCTGGGAACCAAACTCCAGTCCTCTAGGAGAGCAGCGAGCACTCCTAACTGCTGAACCACCCTCCAGTCCCTGGTTTGTATCTTGAACACCTTCCAAAGGGCCATGTGTTAAAGGCTTTGTCACCTGTAGGGGTGTTGGGAGGTAATGGAAGCTTTAGGAGGTGGGGCCTAGTTGGAAAGAATTAGGTTATTGGGGCATACTCTTGAAGGGCGTAGCAGGACCTCAGCTCCCGCCCCTTTCCTGACTACCACGATGTGGCAGTATCCTTCAACACATGTTCCTGCCATGATACTCTTTCTGCCTCTCCACAGGCTCAAAGGACCATAGCATGGCAGCCAAGACTGAGACATCTAAATGATCCGACACAACCTTCCTTCCTTTCAAACTAATTTTCCTGGGTGTTGTATTACAGTGCTGACTAATGATGGATTTGGAGCCAAAATCTTGTCTGTGTCCCTATCAATTTGTGCAACCTGGGAAAGTTGCTTAATATCTTCAATTTTTATTCACTCTCTAGTTACTTGGCATATTCTTTTGATTATTATTGTGTGTGTATATGCATGTATGCACACATGAGTGTGGGTACACTTATGTGTGTAATGTGTGTGCATGTATGTGTATATGTGTGTGTATTGTGTGTATGTGTATATATATGTGTGGTATGTGTTTATATATGTATGTGTATATGTGCATGTGTGTGTATATATGTATGTGTAATGTGTGTACATGTGTGTGTATATGTATGTATGCATATGTGTATATATATATGTGTGTGTATGTGTGTAGCTATGTATGTGTCTATATATGTGTGTATCATGTGTATGTATGTGTATATGTGTGTATGTGTATGTATGTGTGTATATATGTGTTGTATGTATGTATATGTGTGTCTGTGTATGTATGTGTGTGTCTGTGTATGTATGTGTATGTATGTGTGTATGTGTGTATGTGTGTTTATGTGTGTGTGTGTGTATATAGATCTGACAGCAATGTTGAATGTCTTGTTCTGTCACATCCATCTTATTTTTTGAGACAGTGTATCTCATGAACCTGAACTTCACTTTTCTGCTTAGGCTGACTGATCAGACAACTTTCAGGTCCTGCCTATCTCTGCCTCCCTCTCTGGCTCACAGTGCTTGGGTACTGGCTTTTAATGTGTGCTGGAGCTCCTAACTTGGGTCTTTATGCTTGTGTAACAATCGTTATATTCACTGAGCCATCTCACCAACCCCCTTTGCTTATTAGCTGCCAGCACTGGCTTTAGTCTTGGAAAGTCATTTTATTCCTTCTTTTTGCTTCCCTTCTGTCAAAGATACTTGGAGATAATTTGTGATTAGTGTGGATGTGTTCAAAGCCACTTTCTCTACTACACTCCAGATTCCATGAGGGCAGGCGTTACACTGGTAACCAACTCCTGCAATAGTGCTATAGAGCCACAGTACTTTCACAGAAATGTTTTAACTTCAGTTTCCCTTTATATCAGTAGAAGATGAATAAGAAATACTGGATTCTATATTAAGTCCAACCTGGACTCAATTTATCTCTATACTAATATAAATATACATATCTTGAGTGTGGAAAGGGAACTAGACGAGAGTGACAGAAGTTCTAATGTAGCCTTGAGTCTTGTCTTATGGACACCTGTGTCTGTCCCCATTCGGTCATTTATAACTTCTCATTCGAGTTAGACATTTAACCAATGAGTGTCAAATGAGAGGAAGGATGGAGGTGGTAAGGGGAATTCCCAAGAAGTCTCCTTGGGTTAGAGAGAAAATTCATCTCTTTGGGAAGATTTTAAAAGAGGTCTACACAAAACCAGGAGCTAGCCTTTTCCTATGACTTCAGCCTGGGTTGTTTATTACCCACCCTTGCTCTAAGACTGTGCAACCCAGCCACTGACACTTTGAAAGCTCTGCCCAGCCCTCCACATGCTAGAAATGTTGGGACATTCTCAGGCAGTCTCCATTCCAGAACACTTTAATAACTTAGGAATGGGCACTGCTTCTTGGCTGACGTTACACAAAGCTGAGAATGCCCTCATCTACCCACCATCCTGACACCAACTGTTAATGCCATCAGGAAGCTGGGAACTTTATTCAGCTTTTACAAGAGATGCTGAAATTTTTGAGGTCAAAATGTGCCATGCTCCATGTCCATAGTCTGGTGGACCTCCTGAGTTGTCTACTGAGCAAGTAGAATTTTGAAAAATAGGGGGAAAAGAAAGAAAAACGACTCTTAAGAAATTATTGACAATTCTCAACCAACTCCAGTTTCTTGAAGGAAGACAAGAGAATGAAAATATCAGGCCCAACTGGCCTGAAGTTTCAGCAAAAATCTCTGCGCTTTGGTACAGAGAGCAAGGCAGGAGACTGATTTTTTCATCATTATCCAGAATAAGCCACATCAAACAGAATGGTCACAGAACACACAAAGACAGCTAGAAACCTTTGGCCTCACATCTTGTGTGTGAGAGAGACTTAACCCAGTGTGGATATTCCTTCTCTGAGATTCTTGGGACTAGAAGTATTTTGAATTTGGGAAATTTTTTGCATACATAATGAGACATCTTGTGGATGAGATCCAAAGATAAGTATGAAATTCATTTATGTTTGATAGGCATCTTACAAACTCAGCTTGCAGGTGGTTCTCCATTGTACTTGTAGTTTTCACTGTAACATGTCTTTGAGGTCAGAGGTCAGAGGCGAAACTTTTTTCCTTGTACACGCTAACAGCACTCACAAAGTTTGGGCTTTCAGAGCATGTCCAGTTTCTGATTTTTGGATTGGGAATGTTCAACCTATATAGAAAATGAAAACAATATACTCACTGTTTATTCAGTCTCTTGTACTGTCCTAGAGTCAGTTATAAAAGTAGCTGCACAGATGTTGTCTTACTCAAGGTGCTTATCTATGTTCTGTTTCCCTAGCTTCTTCTGGAGAGGAACATCAATCATGCAGCTTTGCAGGCTACTGTTGGCCAGGAACTCTGATGGGAGGCAGGGTGGCTTACAAGCTTTAGTAAGACATGATGCAGCATTCAGGAGCCTACAAAGGAGATGGGTATGCAAACAGATAATTACAATGTGTTCTAGAAGAAGCCATAACAGACTCCATGCAAGCTGCATGAGAGTTCAAGAGGAAAGAATAATTTGTGTGGCTGCCAGGTCAGGGGAAGCCTCCTAGGGGAGTGGCACATAAGATAATGTTATATAGATGGATGAGTCCAGGTGATTCCCATAGTTCATTTAGATATTTAGATTCATGGGAGTGGGAGGAAGGGAGAGAGAGAGAGAGAGAGAGAGAGAGAGAGAGAGAGAAGGAGAGAGGGAGGAGGGAGGGAGGGAGAGAGAGAGAGGAGAGATGAGAGGGTGGGGGAGGAGATTCATCGTGAGAAGGCCTGGATAGAACATGTGTATTTCTGAACAATCTAGACTAAAGGTTTGGAGCATCTCCCTGTGCACCTAAATCCCATAGACCACATTGAGTCTGGCCTATTAACACTTGTTGGAACTAGAAAAGTATCAGATTAAGGTGGGACTCAGTGTTTGTGAATCAACCTTGAGTTAAAAACAAAAAAGAAAGTCCTTCCATGGAAGATTTGGTTGAGTACCACATATTCACATCGTGATGGCTCAGCAAGTTAACTATACTCTGCTGTTGTGGAGAACCTGAGTTCTGTTTCCAGCACCCATGTTAGTGTCTCACACTGCCTATAACTACAGTTCTAAGGGTCAATGCCCTCTTCTGGCCTCCATGAGCCCCTGCACTCAAACTTTCATACATAGGCATTTAGGGGACAGTTATCTGAACCAGAGCAGCCATCACAGTTACATCCCTGGCTTGTAATGACTTGTGAGGAGGAAAGAGATCCTTGGCAAGTAGTCAAGCCGATACATGGGGCTGGAGACCGTTTACTGAAAAGGACCAGGAGGGAAAAGCTCAAGGGGCTGGCAAACGATGCTTGCTATTGAGTGTCTGAAGGGCTACACATTAGAGGGATAGCAAGATAGCCCAGTGGGAAAAGAGCTTGCTCAGAGAACATGAGGACATGAGTTCATATTCTCAGAGACCACACAGAGCTGGGTGCTATAAGAACATGCATGTAATCCAGTGATGGGATGGGAGACAGACACAGAAGAAGCTTGGGGACCAGGAAGCCTAGTGCATGCAGAGCGAGGCTGTTCTCAGACTTCTGTTATCATGCTGTGGTAGGCACATGGTTGGTTGCACCTCCACAGAGAAGCAGGTACACACCCATACACCAGCATGAACATACATGTGCACACACACACACACACACTCGTACATATTAAGAGGAAAATCTCTCTCTAGAGTAGCAGTTCTCAAGGAGCAGGTTTTAATATAGCATGTCTGCCTTCCCATGACTTAATACAATCTACAAATGCAATTCACTACAAGGGACTGTGAACTCCCCATTCCCAGGTCTTAGCAGGCAGCATCCCAGTGACCACTGTGTGGGGACATAGTGATGATTTAAAACTTCACAGTGATTTCCTATTCCATAGTGGTCAGATTTGAGGCATAGATCCTTGCCTATTTGGACATGAGGCACAGATCCTGCTCTCTTTCATTGTCTTCCCTTTTCATTGTCTTTGGCCTTAACTCATCTCTAAAGCCAGCTCTTATTGATTGTTACTGGCTGAATGGAACACTGTGTGAAGAAGGTTTCCAAAGCTATGTAATGTGATAGATTGGCAATGTCTGCCAAGGACCAAGGAAAGGAGTAGTGGGGACCCACTTTGCCTTCTTTGTATGTTCAGTCCTTAGATAATAAGAGCATTGTTTGCTTGCTTTAAATCTAGTTTTTCTTGGCAGTAAGCAAAATTGTTTCCCTTTCCATCATGATGAGGTTCATTGCTCTGAGATAGGTGGGTGGATGTCTCTAAGGACAAAGGAATCTGAGGACATGAAGTGATGAAAAGAGAACTAAGGAGCGGAACAATTTCCAGCAGGTAATGGAAAGCAGAACCTTTCCTAGGAGTGTGGGATTCAGAGTCCAGGGGAAAAGTGGCTTCATGGGCTCTTCTCCGCCTCTGAGCCTCACCTCTGGAGGAGAGTGGGGCAGGCGGACACCACCCTTTCTGCTTAGGCCTCTATACTAGCCCAGGTGGGCACGGTAGTGGGGTGTATTCAGGAAGAGAGGAGACAGAATCAGGTACCCCAAATGTCTTCATTCCTGTGTAGTTTTGAAGTGTTTGAAAGTCCCCCTCTTCCTTTGGTGGCCACTATGGGATGTTAAGTGACCAGATGAGTGTCTATAAGGCCATGGAGATGTAAGATGGCATCAAGTCAGGCAGGGATGAGCTGCCAAGCCCCTTATTTTAGGTCTGAGTGTGTGTCCATAGAAGATGGAGAAGGGCAGAGGTGGGAGCTAGCAGGAGCCAGCTGGAGTTCAGCAGAGGTAGCAGAGATGCTGAGCACTAGCCAAGAGCCTCTCCATGGAGCTGTGAGGATGTGTGAGCTCCTCTTGTCTGAAGACCCTGTGGAGTGGGGGAGGGAGGGGAGAGCCTCTGCAAGGTCCCAGAGGGAGCCTGAACCTTTAAATTGGCCAATGGCTGCAACTGTGGTCAGGACTGCTCTTCTGAATGCAGCCATGTTAGCATCTCTGTTGTCTCCCTTGCACCTCAACTACCTGTCAATCATAGGAACATGACATGGACAGTGTAGCCAAAAACAGAAGGGTCTGAACAACCTCAAGATCAGAAGATTACAAATAGATGTTTGGTAAGGCAGCGCAACAGCAGTAGTAACTAGCACATACAATTGGTGCATGCATGCTGTCAAGTGCAGCAGCCAGGCTTCCAGCAGCATCACCGGATCTGTTAGATAATTTGTGCATAGTGGCAGGAGATGCGTGTGTGCACATGTGTATGGTGTGTGTGTGTGTGTGTGTGTGTGTGTTGTGTGTGTGTGTGTGTGTGTATGTAGTGTGTTGTGTGTGATGTGTGTGTGTGTGTGTGTGTGTGAATTTGCATGTTGGAACCAAACTCCCGTCCTCTTGGCGATCAGCATATGCTCTGAACTGCTGTGCCATCTCTCTAGCCCCAACCTTGGTTTGTTTTTGGGACAGGATTTCTCAGTCATTTGGAACTTGCCTGTTAGGCTACGAGTTGTTCCTCAAGACCACATCTACCTTATTTTTTATCTTTAAAATAATTTTGGCACATGGTCTTTCACTAGACTGGAACTTCTGACTCCATTAGGCTGGCTGGCTGGAGAGTTCCAAGGATCCGGTATTGGAATCTCAAGTTCTTGCCACCCACCATGCCCTAGCCATTTAATGTGTTGAGCTCAAACTCAGGCTAACATTTTGACCACCAGAGCTGTCTCTGTAGCCATGATCTTAACTTTTAAAATTGTAAATAAATCATAGAGGTAGTGCTGAGTGTGGGTCAGAGGGGTGTGTGCGGTTATGGCATGTCCTGGTGCCCGAACATAATCAGTGTTCAGGAATTTCCCCAGATCTGGAGCAAGGACATCCTTAAAGAACAAGGTGTGGGGACACCTCTCTGACTGGTTCTGTGATACTGTTGGATTTTGATGCTAGGTTTTACATGCTAGGGACATGTATGGCTTCAAAGCAGTGTCCTGATGTGACAGGACATGAAGGAATCTGTTGTGTTTTATAGGCTGTTGGCTGGAAAACATCAATGACTAAAAGCCCTTACTCATTATACTGTCAATAGAACCTGGTTCTTGTCCCACCGTTGTGTTCCAAAGCTGATAGTCTGTCAGTCTGATAAGAATAGACTCGCCTATAACACCAGAGAAAGGAGCTTATCATTTCTGGTTTTTCTTCAGGCCTCCATGGAACCTGGATGAATGGCCCCTGAAGGGGCCTCTTATAGTCATCTCCTGAGACTTTCACAGGAACTTGTAATGAACATCTAAGCCCTGATTGATAAGAATGTCTGCCAAGGATAAGGGACCATCTCTGGATGAGTGCCACCTTGGTCCTCATGCAGGTTGTTCTAACAGCTCCCTCTTTTTCTCTTCCCTAACTTCCACACACTGGTTTAGTTCTTACTGAGGCCCCCCTCACCCAGCATCTTAGAGTCTAGTTGAGAACACAGATGCCTTTATTGTATTCAGTTATGTCCCACCCAAACTGAAGTTGAAGACCTTGTGTGAAGATAGAGTTGTTACAGCCATAACTAGTTAGCATGAGGTCATGAAGATGGATCCTGATCCAACTTGACTGAGGATCTCATCAAATGTGTACCTCAGTGGCAGACACTAGGAGGGAAGGCCATGAAACAGAAATGAAGAGATAACCATACCCAAGCCAAATGGACAAGATTCTTCTCCACAGTCCTCGTGAGGAAAGACTCCTCCTGAAACCTTGTCCTTGGACCTCTAACCTCCAGAGCAGTGCATTGATGTTGTTTCAGCCACTGGATTTAGTTCTGTCTCAGAAGCCCCTGGTAAGTAAGAGATGTGCAGATGCCCGAGGAGCAAGGCGAGGCCAGAGCCACTGGGGATTCTGTTGGCAAAGAAACACCTGACCTTTCAAATCCACAAACACAGGGGATAGGATAACCCACCAAACTCCCCATGGCTCCTGCACTGGAGCACCCCACGATAATAGTGGGAAGGACTCCTATAACGGGACATGTAAGGCTTCTGCAATAGGGGTGTTCAGCTTACTTTTCAACTTGACACATACCAGGGTCATCTGGGAAGAAGCCACCTCAAATGAGGGATCACTTCCATCAGATTGCCTGTAAGTCTGTGGACATTTTCTTGTTTGATGATTGACATGGGAGGGCCCAGACCACTGAGAGTGGTGCCATCCCCTAAGCAGATGGTTCTAGGGTGTTTAAAATTCATGCTGAGCAAGCCTTGGGAAGCAAGCCAGTAAGCAGCATTCCTCCATGACTCTCTGCTTCAGTCCCTACCTTGCGTTCTTGCCTGACGTCTCTCAGGATGGACTACAACTATAATCTGAAGCAAACTCTTGCCTTCTCAAGTTGCTTTTTGTCAGCATTTTATCATAGCAAGAGAAAGCAAACTAAGACAGAGAACAAATGAGGAGCATGGCAGCATCACAGCCCACAGTGGCATCACAGCCCACAGTGATCATCGGTAAGACAGAAAGCCCAGGCCTCAGCAGAGCCTGGGAGGTGAGCAATGGTCTCCTGGTGCCCTTGGTATGTAGTGAGTAAGTGGCTGAGCAATGAGTTAGCTGCTGTTTCTCACAAGCATCCTAGGCTCCCATGTCTGGAAGGATGACAGGTGTTCTGCTGTAGGTCAAACTTTGCCTGCCAAGTAAAGTGTGGCTGTGTGCAAAGGTCTCCTGGGTAGGGCCGCTCTCCAAAGCAGTAGTTACTAGAAGACAGTGCTGAGTCATAGTGAGGAGCTCAGCCTCTGAGTTGGACAGCTCAGCAAAATGAATACAATAGTTTGAATGTGCTTCACCCCCACACCCCTACCTTGGTACAGTTCACATGATGGATACTGGATCACCAAATTCACACCAATGGTATTTGGAGGTGGGCCATTGGAGAGGTAGTTAGGATTAGATGAGGGTCTTTAAGATGACTCAGCAGATACAAGCCTGACAACCTGAGTTTGATTCTCAGGACCCACATAGTGGATGGAAAGATTCAATTCTTTCAAGTTGTCCTCTAACCTTCACACATACGCCATGACGTGAGCACACACAACTGACAGCTAGATAGATAGATAGATAGTGATATAGAGATAGATAGATGATGATTAGATAGATAGATAGATAGATGTATGATAGATAGATAGATAGATAGATAGATAGATAGATACAATAGATAGTTCTAATCTAAATAATTATTAGATGATGTCCAGAAGGTGGATCCCCTAAGATGATGGTTGATCAGGCAGTTGTTCTTTAGATGAGAGCCTACTGACCGGCATAGTGTTTGTATTCATTTGGCACGATGAGTAGACAGCCCCTACACAGAAACCCTGTTCTGATAACCACAAAAAAAAAAAAAAAAGGTCTCACTAGAGACTGACATATTGGACTTCCTAGCCTTCAGCAACATGAGTTAAATAAACCTCTATTCTTTAGGTTACCCTGTCTTAGGTTCTTTTCTAGGGAAGTCGGTGGGCGAGTTCCCAAAGAACTTGAAGAACTCTTTCAAGTGTGTGTATATTGACCAACCGTGGTTCACCAAAGAATGTGGTTTCTGCTTTCAGAAAATCATTTTTCTTCTAATTCTTAGAATCCATCAAGTACAAAATGCAGAACTTAAATAATTAAAATAAACATAAAGCTCACAGCACAATGCTGAGCCAAATAAACCAGACACAAGAATGCACTGCACCTCTGGTCTGAGGTTCAAGATCAAGCCAATCCCGTGGTAACTAAAAAGTGCCTTGGGGCGAGTTCTTGGGGAGATGATGCTCTGCTCTGGGAGAGTGATATGACTTATACAGAATATTCATCTATCAGAACTGAACAGTGAAAGTTTGCAACACCAGTATGTGAAGCTTATCCTAAAAGCATGCAAAGAACACGGTAACCCCAGTCTCAAATCCCACCACTACAGGATAGTCTGTAGGTTTTCCATTTTCCTGTTGTCTTATTTGTTCTGGGCATTTTGCTGCAAATACATACAAACACATAACACAAACCACACACACACACACACACACACATCCTTTTTTCTTTCCAAATTGATATGTATGACCAAAATATTCCCTTTTATTATTAATGTTTTTGTCAGTGTCATTTTTATAATACTTTTTAAAAGTGTGTGTGTGTGTGTGTGTGTGTGTGTGTGTGTGTGTGTGTGTGACACACATGTGGGGAAGCTGGAGGACAGCCTCAGGTGTCATCCCCAGGAGCACACCTCTTTTGAGACCAAGTCTCTAATTGTCTTGGTAATCAGCAGTTAGGCTGGACTCTCCAGCCAATGAGCCCCAGAAATCCCCTGCCTCCACCTCCCCAATCCTGACTCTGCAAGTGTGTGCTACCTTGCATGTCCAGCATTTTAAATGGGTTCTGGAAATTGAACTCAGGTCTGCTTACTTGCAAGGCAAGCATTTTACAGACAGAGACATCCCCCTGACTGATAACCCCTCATTTTAAAGAAACTTCCTTGCCTGTGCTTTAATCTACACACAGCTCCCAGGATAGGACATTCATGCTGCCTTGGCAAAAATAAATGACTCTGATTAGCATCTGTGCCCATACATCTATGTTTGCAATTTCTGATGATTTCTCCAGAAGATTTCGGAAGAGGATTTGCTATATAGAGTCTGAATACTGTAAGGTTTTGTGGTGCCAATTGCTGGCCGCCTTGTCTCCTGAAGCACAGCTGCTATGCCTTGCTCCCACATCCTTAAGAGTTTTAGGAGAGTGGCATTTTGTCCTTGTGATTTGTAGTTCTTTGGTTGAGCTGAACACCTCCCAATACATTTTAAAGCCATTTCCTTATCTGTGACTTGTCCACCCATGTCCATTGCTCACTTTCCAACAGTACTGAGTTCTTGATGTTTTTCTTACTGAGACAAAACTAATCCAAAGCCTGAGGTTATTAATTCCTTGAGTGTACTGGTGATAAATGCTTACTCCTAGTGGGCTTTAGACACAGTTGGTTTTAACTTGCATCAACCAAGCATCTACCTAAGCCATTTACTCGTTTATGGTTTTTCACACATGTCTCTGGTGTACACATACCTCAGTGTATGAGGGAGGCAGTTGCAGGTGAAGTCAGCCCTGTGAATTCTGGCCTGGGATTCAGAGAGAGAGAGAGAGAGAGAGAGAGAAGAGAGAGAGAGAGAGAGAGAGAGAGAGAGAACGAGAGAGACGAGGAGACAGAGACCGGGGAATGGGAGATGTGAGGAAGGGTCTGAATGAGCAGAGTTCTTCCTCCGGGGAGAGAGTGGCGCAGACTTGTCGAGCTGAGCTAGTGTCCCAGGGCCACAGACACATGGAACCGTTCAGCATCTGAACTGTAGCTATTCTCAGCTGTGAGTAGAAGCCACACACATTCAGAGAAAAGCAAATCAATTAATGTGCACATCGAAAGCATATTGAAATGACCTAGTTTGGCTATATTGACTTAAATATATACTAAAATGTTTTATTTTAGTATTTTATTCATCCCTTGAAAATTTCATACATACGTACAACTTATTTTGATCATGTTCACCCCTGAGACCTTCCAACCAACCTCCTTCCCTGTTTTTCCTTTTAAAGCTATTATTATTAATAACCTCCTGAGCCAAATTACTGCTAACCCTGTGCACATAGGTTTTGGGTCAACCAATTGGACACCAGCAACCTGGTGTCCACCAACCATATCCCCCGAGAAAAGTACTTTCTTTCTCTCTTAACATTAGCTGTCAATAGCCCCGGATCTGCTAAGGGTGGGGCTTCAGGAGCTCTGACCCCCAAAATGAAAATCTTTAAGGTGGTTACTTTCAAGGTGGCTTATATTCAGTTCTTGTTAGGAAGCTCAGAAGCTGGCCAACAGTGGGTTGCCTGCACTGTGGTAAATGCTGGCATAGCTACTTCAACAGTGAGCTGTCTGCACTGTGGTAAATGCTGGCATTGCTACTTTGATCTCTGTTAGCTTATATCCTCGTGAAAACTCCAGTGAGTCAGAATGCATAATCCCACTGTGGAACTAAGGCAGAGACCTTCATGTGAACAATACCATACCACTAATACTGCATTAAGACTGTGGTCTCACTTTCCTGTTGTTTCTAGCCCAAATCAGGGGAGTTAATTTAACATCTGAGGAATGGAGGTTAGGATGCAATAGTCCTTTTAGCGTATTGAACTCACTCTTTGGGTCAACACTGGTAAGGGAAAAGAGAGAGCAAGACTAGGTAGAGGAAGAAACTGGGCTTCACCAAGAGCTCTGGAGCTAGGATGGCCCTGCACAGTAGCTCTAATCAGACTGAGAAAGCCACACCATCTGTGTCACTGGGAGCACCTTCCCTGGAGATGTGTGTGACCCGGAATGAGGTGTCTCGTTTCACCTAAGAAAGGGCAGAAGCACTCTGAAGGCTGTCAGTGCACGGCCTTTCCAGCAGCTGGGGAGAACCGTCAGTCCTGAAGAAGGATCTATGCTGGTGGCACAGCATCCATGATAATGACGGAAAATGACAACAGCGATTAGCCAGTGAAGGATCAAATGAGGATAGATAATAGAGAATATACAATATATACGTTCCATTATATATGTGAGCATATATGTGTTATTATGAGGATAAAATGAAGACATGAGTAAGGAAACGACTTATCAAAGCGATGTGCTGTGGATGGCACTTAGGGTAGCATACGTGGGATGCATTGATTGATTGATTGATTGATGATTGATCGATCCCCAACATTATATACACTGGTTGTGGAGGCATAATCCCAGCACCTAAGAGGTAGAGGCAGGAGGATCAGACCTTAAGCTCATCCCTGGCTACACAGTGAGTTCAAGAGACACTTTCAAACATAAAGTTATGTGTTATGTGAACTGTTATATCCATCATTCTGGAGAGTTAGGTGCCATTGTTCTAAATCAATATAATTTTATAGAAAGAGTGAAACTGAAAGTAACGAATGCAGACATTAGGTCGTGTCCTAGTTTTATTTCTGTGTCTGTGAAAAAAAGATATCCTGGCAAAAAACAACCCGAGGGGAGGTTATTTTAGCTTACAATCCAGTTACAGTCTGTGGCAGCAGAGGAGTCAAGGCAGGAAGTTCAACAGCTAGTCCTATCACACCCAGAGTCAGGAGCAGACAGGAAGGAATGCATTGCCTGCTCACTGATGTTTGATCTTCCCACTCTTAACAGTGTTCAGGACTCTTGCATAGGGAATGGTGTCACCCACAATGGACTGGGTCATCCCACATCAATTAATTAAAACAACCACCCACAGACATGTTCAGAGGCCAATCCAATGTAGACATTGGTACTTTCCTCCTGGATGATTATATGATTGGCATTTTGATCTTTTCTCTCATTATAGCTCCTACTAGTCCTTTTCTTTAAAAGCGTTCATGTATTAATTGTTTTAAGAAACAAATACATTGAGAACTTGCTAAGTTCTCTAGATGCGGAATAAGACAGCAGAAAGAGTCCAGGTTTGGGGAAGAGCTTGTTTGTACTTGAGTGCAGTTTCTGCTGTCTGGCTGTGTGCTGTTGGAGGTGTTACCTCACCTCTCCAAGTGTCTGTGTCTCCATCTATGGAAATGTAATGGTTCTTTGGGAACCGTGGAAGTTGGTACAGAGAGTACATGTAAAATTCTTCACATGGCGTTCAGAAGAGCTGCCCTGCCAGGTACTGTATCGATGGTAGGCAGTTTAGCTCATTTGACATGGAGTCAGGCCCACTCCACTCTCCCACCTCCTCTCTCTGCAGTTCCCAGGGGTCTTTCTCAAGAACATCTGGGAATCTCTCTGCTTAAAAGCCACCGTTGTGAGGAAAACAATATAAAAACAACCTCATTCCTCATTAAGAACCTATGATGTCCCCTGATAATTATGGAAGCTCAGAGATGGCGGCTGGAGCTGGGCTGGGCTGGAGCTGGGCTGGGCTGGAGCTGGGCTGGGCTGGAGCTGGGCTGGCTGGAGCTGGACAGGCTGGAGCTGGGCTGGGCTGGAGCTGGGCTGGGCTGGAGCTGGGCTGGGCTGGAGCTGGGCTGGGCTGGAGCTGGGCTGGGCTGGAGCTGGGCTGGTGGTGGTGCTGGAGCCTTGGGGTGTGTCTTGGATTTCCAGCAAGGATGAGTGTGATCTATGAGTCAGGGCTTGTGGTTTGTCACAAGTCCTTAGGAAACAGTATTTCCTTCTGGTGCTTTTTAAAACGGCATATGGACTTACTTTTGCCCCTGCCCCTCACCCCCAGGGGCTGGAAGATAGCTATGTATAGACAGAGTAGACTCAAGGAGCCCTGCAAAGCCTGCAGATCTGTTGGCTGGGATCTGTGGGAGGGATTTGCTTTTTACATCTCAGAAGGGATCCAGTGTGGTTCAGGACTCAGACAAGAAGCACTACATGGAAGGGCTGAGCTGATGGTGCTCCTTGAAGCTAGGACCAGCCTGTGAGGGAGAGTCGCTGCTGCAGAGGTCCAGACTGGTTAGATGTTCTGCTGCCTAAGGAACATTTCTGGTGGAAGTTTTCAACCAGACCCAACAAAGCCAGATTCCTAAAAAGCAAGCTTGTTCAAACCAGATGGCTTCCTTAGCCTTGACAGATGGGCTTGTGTGTGTGTGTGTGTGTGTGTGTGTGTGTGTGTGTCTGTGTGTCTGTTGTGTGTGTGTGTGTGAAGGTGGTGTTGTCAATCTAGGCTTCTTTTTTGTTTGTTTGTTTGTTTGTTTACTTACTTTTATGTCTTTACTAGTCCCTTTGTGACCCTTTCTCGGGTTAAACATACTTTTAACCTTTCTTAAGCATTGAATCTAGGAAGGAGAGAGCGTCAAGGGTTGCCCTGTGTTGGAGAGCATTCGGAATCTCTTTGGTGACAAGATCTTGTGGTGGTACTTGACTTCCAAACTTATGAATACAGACACATATGTCTATAAGCCAGGGAGAACCCTATGACAGGCAGGGGAGATGGTTTTAGGCATTAGGGGTTAAAATGCCTTCAGGACAAACATTAGGACCTGAGTTCAGATCCCTCGTACAACTAATCAGTGAGCTCCTGGTTCAGTGAGAACATCCACCTCTTGCTTGTATATACAGGCACACACACACACACACACACACACACACACACCACACGGGGCTCAGGGGGAGGATTCCTCATGCCCACTTTAAAACAGCTCCATGTTCTGCCAATACAGATTTCTAAGACAAAATAAGCTGTGTTTTGTCATCAATCACCTAGAAATATACTCGTCTTAAATGCCCACATTAACACAGATGGACGTTTTGTATAGGAAGGACCAAGGCTTAGTTTCAGGAACTGTCCTAGGGACATTCAGATGTGACTATTGTGTGGCAACTCTCTTTCTTGCCTGGTGCATATTTTTCTGAGAAGCTGAAACCCAACCAAGTGTTCCAACAGGAACGAAGGGGAGAAAGCCCTGGAGAGGTTGTCCTGGTTCACCTGGTGTCTGCAGAGCTCTGTCCAAGGAAAGATGTGGGGACCCTACTCCACACCAAAAACAGCTTAGGCTCCACATATGAAAGGTGTCAGGTGTGTGTGTTTGCATGTGTGTGTGTGCAAGTGCATTCGTGCATGTGTGTGTGTACGTTTCATATATACTTGTAGGTCAGAAGACAATGTGTGGAAGTCTGTCTCCTCCTCCACCATGTAGGTCTCAGGGGTTGAACTCAGTTTCCTCCTCACCCTCGGAGCCAACCTCACCAACCCTTCTGGAACATTTTGAATAGACTCCCTGGATGTTTTCTAATGGGCTTGCTCAGGTTCAGAACCACACCACAAGGTAGAGACATCGGTTGCTCCTGGACGTGCCGCAACAACTAACTTCTTCAGGCAGCCGGATTACACCTTTTTTTCCAACAGTAACTGCATAATAACAGGGCTTTGGGTGTGTGCTGGGGGGGGGTGAGGGGGTGGCAAAGGCCTCCTGCTTCTTCCTCTTTCTTTGGGCAAGCTTCTTACCATTTTTCTCTTTAGTTTTCTCTTCTGCAAAACGAAAGCTAGTAACACCTCCCTAAGGGAGAAGTTGTGAAAATTGAGGAGATACATATAATATAGTTAATGTTTGGCTCATAGCTCATAAGAAGCCTCATCCTTACAAAATAAGTTGTTATCTGTACATTTACATAATAATAGCTCCAAAGTACGTTGAAATTGTCATTCTGGGGCCCCTGGACAGGCACATAGTGTGCTACTTGGTTGTCTTTGACAGAAGCCCTTTGGTTTTCCTCTTTGAAAATTCTTTTCTCAGCAGAGGAGGCACATTCATGCAAATTGGTTCAGGTCTGCAGGTGCAGAGCGATCTGATCTGGAAATTAGCTTTCGCTAAAAATAAACCAGCTCGATCAGTTCTGTTTCCAGCAATACAGTGAGTTAGCAGAACGCTTGCCTTCTCAACAACTGAAATGCTGGGTCCGGTGTACTGGAAAAACGCACCCGTCTGTGGGCTGATGTGTGCTGACGTGAATAAGAGGAACCCTTGAGCTATGAAAAAGAGGAGACTTAAGACTTCTGGGACGGAAGAGGATACCAAGATTTGTTTTTATTTTGGAAACTTCTGCCAAGTGATAAAGTCTTAGGCTTCTGCCCAGGACGTCCTGTGGGATGTGAGACAGTAACCTAAGTCCAGAGGTTGACCAAGGTGACTACATCAGAGGAGAGCTTCAAAGAAGCAGATCCAGGGGATGCTTTTGGTGAATACCAAAATTGTTGCAGGAAATGTCCACTGGCCTCTACTCCACACAGTTACTTAGATTCAGCAAAAAACTGACTCTCATTTGCCTTTGCTTATCAAATTTATAACATGGATGTGGCTCTAAAGATCCAACTCTGAGAGGACTAGGCTGATGGCTCAGTGGTTAAGAGCACTTGTTGCTCTTGCAACAGACCTTAGTTCAGTTCTCAGTACCCATCTCAGAGAGCTCACAACTGCCTTTAACTTCAGCTCCAAGGGATTCAGTGCCTTCTCTGGCCTCCATGGGTGCCCACCTACATGTGCACATACAGATCTACGGACACACATAAATCAAAATTAAATTAATCATTAATTTAAAATGAAAATAAATTCTATTTTAAAAGAGAAAGACCTGAAAAAAAGATAAAGGGTGACTAAGAAACCAAAGGTTGATCTCCACATACATGCAGGTATGCGGGCACATCTGTACACACACATGTTCCATTTATCCTTTCTCTCTCTCTCTCTCTCTCTCTCTCTCTCCTCTCTCCTCTCTCTCTCTCTCCTCTGCAGAGAGAATAAACTGAGACTGCTAGTGGACAGAGTCTGCACTCAAGGTGTTCCATAACAAAGAACCTGAGGCCCCACTCCCAAGCTTTGTCTTCTGCCAAGGCTGGACCAGCTTCCTGTAGTGGACAGCCCTGGCTTGTATTTTGATGCTAATTCCACTTTCCTGGGAGGGGCTGCAGAGGAAGGAGTGAATCAGTACACAGGTGAATTCTAGTGAACCTTCTGCCCACCTTAATTTGTAAAATAAAGGCTGGAGCCAGTGATTGGGCAGAGAAGGGGAGGTGGAGAAAAAGGTTGGCGGGAAGAGGTGGGAGAGAGAGGACTATGGAGGAGGAGGATGACTGAGAAGGAAGACTACTACGGAAGAGCAGGAGGTGAAAGGACAAGTGCGTGACTTGGAAAACCCGCAAGTTATAAGGATCTCATAGCTGGGGAATAGAGTAGTGTTGTGGTGAATCTGCCCAGTCTAGGCGTGAAGCTTATATTCATAATTATTGCATTGTGTTTTCATTGACCGGTCTTATTTGGGTTGGAGATTTACCGCAGCAGCTTCCCAAGGCTAAATTTTGTAGTTGTTTCCTCTCTGTCCCAGCCCATGGTCTAAGCTCATTACTTGTGCTCTGAACTCGGGCAAGGCACAGAGAGGGAGCTTGTCTCTGTGTTATCCCTTGTGTGTAAATGAGGTTGCAGGTCGGGAGCCCAACTGCTTTGCTCAAGGTCAACTTGGCTCTGACCTTGGTGAAAGCTCTCTGCTGCTTCCATTTTCACTCCTCATTGTACAGCAGTTTCCTCTTACCCTTTCCCGGGGGAGGGCCTCAGAGAGAGAATATCAAAAGGCCACAGGAGTTAGCCTCTCAGCAGCTTGAAGGACATGATTTTATAATGTTTTCTCCCAAGGTCTCAACTCTAGCAGGAAACTAGCAGAGGACTTCCTGAAGACACACAAGGGTGTTGGGGGTCAAACTTGGTCACTGTTGTTCCAGTGGCCTTTAAAATAGTAAATGTGTATCTCATGGATGGCAAAGCAGCAGGTCTCATCTCGATGCTGGGGTGTTGATTGGATTAGAGCAGTGGTTCAATCTGTGGGTCACGACCCTTTGGGGTGTCGAAGGACCCTTGCTACACTTTGGAAAGGTTACCTGCTCCAGAATATTAGCCTCTGGTCTGTGGTTAGAGATGAAGGTGGTTGGGTGAGGGCCTATGGTGGGTGGGTGGGCTCTATAGGTGGATGGGCAATGCACCTGGGGGCTCCTTCTGTTGCTTGAATGTGATGGGCTGAGCATGTCACTTCTATAGTCATATCTCCAAAACCTCTTTAGTCCAACCAAGGACAAATAAACCATCAGATGGAACTTCCTGCAAGAATAAGAAGTCTACATATAACGACTGGACTACATCTCAAAGTCATGAAAACCAAAGAAAGATAGATAATGCCTCACAGATATGAAGAGACCATGAGGAGAGGAAATTAGATGCAATACAGTTACTTTGGAAATAGAAAGAGGCTAAAGTGGAAAAACCAGTTGAATCTCAAATAAGACTGGGTTAATAGTAATGTATCAGTTTGGTTTCTCAGCCTTGCCAAAGTGCCAAATTGACAATGGGAGAGCTGATGGTGGTGCGCATCTTTAATCCCAGCACTTGGGAGGCAGAGGCAGGCAGATCGCTGTAAATTCAAGGACAATCTTGAACTGGTTTACATACTGAGTTCCAGCAGCCAGGGCTACATAATGAAACCCTGTCTAAAAGAAACAACATAAAAGGAGAAGTTATATGGAGGCACCTGACAGCTCTTAGTCTATCTATCTATCTATCTATCTATCTATCTATCTATCTATCTATCTATCATCTATCTATCTATGTATCTATCATCTATCTATCTATCTATCTATCTATCTATCTATCTATGTATCTATCTATCATCTATCTATCTATGTATCTATCATCTATCTATCTATCTATCTATCTATCTATGATCTATCTATCTATCATCTATCTATGTATCTATCATCTATCTATCTATCTACCTATCTACCTATCTATCCTATTTACTCTGAAAATTGCTATAAATTATAATGTCAAATAATTCTTATGAAAAAGACCCTGGGTCTAATATCAGCAGTGTGAACCTGGGGTAATTAACTTTTTGCTTCAGTAATTCCACGTAACCATTTCATAAAATATGGATTAATAAAATCCTCCTTTACTCGCATTATAAGGATTTAGTTAGTGTATGCAAACAATTTAGAACTCTACATACAATGTTGGGTGCTCAAAACCTTAGCTCTAGACTTAATATACTTTTGTTTCATACACAATTTGTTTCTCATGACTGCTTGCTCGGTGTTGAGATAATTCAGCATAGATCACTGTCCATAGTGGGTGCAGGTCAGGTTGCACGAGATTAGCCACTGGAGGGTGAGAATAGCAGTAGACTGTTTTAAAGGCTTATTTTTATTTATGGATCTGTGTATATGCTACTTGTCTGTCGGTGTCCATAGAGAACAGAGAGAGGATGTTGGAACTGGAGCTACAGCCAGTTGTGAGCTGTCCAGCATGCAGGCTAGGATGGGAACTGAGGTCCTCTGGCAAATGCCCTTAACCACGGAGTCATCTCCCCAGCCAGGATTTCTGTTGTTATGCTGTGTTTATTTTACACCCCCAGCTTTCCTGCTTTGTTGTGTGTGCTATGATGCACACCTTAAGTAGGTCAGAATATGTATGTAAATGCATCCATAAGGGAAGGTGTGCTCCGTTGTTTTTATTAGTAGGGTCAATGCAACATTGAAAGGCCTGAAATGTGTGTTGTTACTGGGGCAGCATGTACTTATGTCTCTGTGTGACCTTCTTGGGGCTCAAAGACACAGCCACTTAAGTGAACTAATTTTGCATTAAACCCTAATGTCTGTGACATTTAAGTCTGCAGGAAAATAATACTCCAATCTTAAAAACTAAACGGGTTGAGGCTGCCTCTCTCTAATTTACTGCTAGTGTTTCATCAGAGCAGACTATTTCAATTTGTTCTACGACCAGACAGAAGCTCTCCACTTAGTTTTGAGAATTTAAATTTTCCCTCTTGGCTCTCAGCAGACCTTATTTATTTACTTCACAAAACTCTTCTAGTTATTTCAGGTGACATGAGTTTATGAGCCTAAAGTATTTTGTATCTAGATGATGATATTTTCAGTAAAATAGTATAGAAAATTTTGGCATTAGTTTTGAGCTGTATATGAATGTATTTACTCATGATCATTCATTCCAATGATGATTTAGTCTGAGCCATGTTAGAGGTCAAACTTGTAGAGACAGCCAGGCCTAGGTGGAATTCTGTCCTTAGACATTTTCTTATTTTTAATCTCCTTGAATTCATTTCCACATCATAAAATGAAGGTAATGTTGGGCCTGCAGAGTTTGGGAATGAAAATAACATTCCAAGTGAGGCATTTGGACCAGTGTCTGGGGCTTGATAGGTGCTTATTAAATGGCATTTAGGCTGCGAGATGGCTTGGCTAATGAAGCACTTGCCAGGTAAGACTGGGGCCTGAGTTGCATCCCTGAATTCCATGGGAAGGTGTCAGGAGAGAACTGACTTCACAAAGTGGTTCCCTGACCTCCACAAGAGCACTGTGGAACATGCCACCTCCTGCCGAACAAATCAACAAATCAACAGTAGCTGTAATCTGGTGAGGTGGCACACGCGTGGAGTTCTAGCACCGGGAATGCTGGGTTGGAGGATTCAAGAAACCTGGCCAAGGAGATGGTGCCTCACCTCAAAACCCCCAAACAGACAGTAACAGCAACTGATCTGGGTTCAGTTACCAGCACCATCCATAACAGCAATTTCAGGGGATCCGTTACCCTCTTATGGCCTCCAGACATGTATATGGTACACACACACACACACACACACACACACACACACACACTAAAGATAAATCTTAAAAAACCCAAATAAATAGTTCTGCTCGTTACTATTTTACTGACATTTGACAACAACACAAAGAAAAACAAAAATGGATGGGAGGTTAGTGGTCCACACCGTTAATACCAGCAAGCAGGAGTGAGCTCCAGGACAGCCAGCACTACACAGAGAAACCCTGTCTCGAAAAACTAGAAAAAAAGTCTGTTACTGCCGTTAACTTTTCATTTCAACGCGATGCATACGAGTCTGTTTCTTGTTTGTTCAGCTGTGTCCTTCCTGTTCACCTCTAACCTTTTCAAGACACAGCCCGCTTCTCTGCCATGAAGTTGATGCACTTAACAAATTTCCACATTTATCAGACTTAGCATTTCAACGTTTCCCATTGTTCATCGCTTTAGGCTGTCCCACAGCAACTTAACTTTCATGGAAAATGTAAGCAAACCTACGGAATCAATGTAGAACAGCATTTGTGAGCTATAGCTTTGACTTCCATTGTCAAATTTGTAGAATTTGTACCCAGCCAATGCAGCGTTTGTGACAAAGGCTTCCCTGCTTCTCTCTGGTTGACATACAGAGTATCTGAGGGCCTCTTCTGGCATCCACAGGCTCCAGGCACTCACACAGTACACAGACTTACACACAGACAAAACACCCATACACATTAAATAAATAAATACATAAATCTTAAAAAAAAAAAAAAAAAAGCAATGGCCACAAAACGACACTTGCATACATTATGATCAATGAGTTCTTGTATCCCACAGAGAAGAACAAAGCGCTGGACCCTCGCCAGTGCCTGGGCTTCCAAGCACTTCTCATCTTCAACTCATCTGTCTCCCACCTTTCCTGTCGGGAGCCGCTCGCCATTAGAAGATGGCGCCGGTTTCCTACTTCCTGGTTCTTCTCGAGAGTTGACGCAATGCGCAGTTGTCCACAGAGTGATGCAAGCTGCTTTTGTCTGATTGGTCCTTGCTAAAGCACCAATAGGAGACGCACACGCCTCACCAAGCCCTATATAAGTGACGAGCTCCCGAGCTCGTGGTCCTTCTCCATCTTGGACAGAGCTGAACAATAAAGAGTGCTGTCGGAAGAATCCTGTGTTTGCCGCGTCTGCTTATTCGGCGGAGAGCTGGGCGCGACAAAGTGGTGCCGGAAACCCGGGAACGGCCGAACCCCGGGCGAAGGAACGACTCGAAGGACCCCGGACATGCTCGTCTGGAGAGGTTTCAGAACCGGCAGCGTGAGGAGCCTAGGCGCTTTTCTGCAAGGTACGATTAGTTTTGTGTGGGTCATCTAATTATATTGCTCGCTTTCATTTTCGGCTTGTTTTGCTGCTTTTGTCTGAATTGTGGGAAGGTGACAAGATCTGTACGTACCCTTTCTGTAACATCGAATAGCCGGCTGTAAGTCTCAGGTAGATAACTGAGCAAGCATCCGCTCCTGTAGATAAGGAAGCATGGGAAATCAACAATTGAAGCCTATGTCTGAAGCGGTGCGGGCGCTGCTTCGAGGGAGACATTTAAAGGTTCCAGAAAAGGTTATCATAAGTTTCTTGAAGGAGGTAGATAGGATCGCTCCTTGGTTTATTACATCTGGGTCCTTGACTATGGGGTCTTGGACAAAATTAGGAAGGGATCTGGCAAATGAGAAAGAGAAAGGGAAGCTGCGGCCGGGTACTTGGCCATTATTCAAAACTGATTAAATCCTGCATTTCAGACGAGAGATGTGAGAAAGAAGTTAAAGAAGGGCAGGAGACTTTTAGATGAACCACCAGAGACAGTCTATCAGAAGCAGAAAAGAAAAAGAGTTTAGAAGGGAAAGAGAGATCTCAGAAGAAGACGGTATAAAAGATAGGGTTAGTAAAACAAGCAGGTTTGAGGCCAGTTAGAGAAGAAAAAGAGGAGAAAACCGCCAAAATATATCCAAGTTTGGCGCGATTTCGAGAACCCAGGGCCGAGTTATCCTCAGAAGGGGAGACGTCCTCTGACGATGATGACTCGAATGTTGGGAGATCTAGACCCCGAAGAGCAGGCAGAATTAGAGGAGGAAGCCGCAAAATATGAGGCGGAGCGGTATAGACCAGATCCTCCATTGCTCCGGGGTACCGCCCTTCACCCCCCCCCCTTGAGGGAAGGCGGAAAACAGCCGGTCGGAGGGAAGCCAACTTGGCTACCAACATCCCTTCCTATATATCAGAGAAAGAGGGGAAAAAAGGATCTCGAGAGCATTTCCTGTGTGGGGAGGAAATGGTGCGAGACAATATCAAGCATTAGACTTAAAGTCTCATAAAGCTGTGGTAGAAGCAGTACAAACTTACGGAGTTAGCGCAGCTTATACTACAAGTTTTAATAGAAAGAATGTCAGCCACTGCGATGATTCCGAGGCAGCTAAAGTATTGATATGATAGAAGAGTCGTTGAAAATGCTATGCTTGTTCGCTTTGATTTAAATGCTCCCTATCAGTTATGTATTATTCCTTCCCCACAACAGCCTACTGCTGTGTTGTGGCAGAATGGTCCATTGCTTGGATACATCCCCACACTTCTCCAGGAAAAGTGTTGAGCCATTACCCTTCTACAGTTGGAACCTGGCCCTAGATGTATCAACAAGCTTAACTCATTTGGTGTTCCCAGATTCTCTTATGTTCCATATACAGCACATCAGGTACAAGTGCTGTGTTCTACTATGATGTTTGGGCCATTTAAATGCTC
>JAJTUV010003857.1:0-35651 GCA_021653895.1 Mastomys natalensis | reverse complement strand
ATATCAAGTAAAAAATTCCTGAACTTATCTCAGTATGTTACATGATTACAAAGTTTAAATGTTATTGCCATAAATTCAAAAAAAAGTACCATTCACAGAGCGTATAAAACGAAGAGAGATTTCAGGTTTAATAATTGAGAGCTGAAAGAGTCGCTTTAATTTTATCTATTTGTTACTACAAAATAGAAAATAGAATAATCGGTTAGACCAGTGGTTTAAAATAACCAATTAAAGTGGAATATAGTGCATGAAAAGATATTAGGCAGTATTCAAATGTAGCATTATTTGCTTAACAGATGCAATTTGAAGTGCATAATCACAGTAGTGCAACTATTGAAAGAAATTTGTAGCTTATTCTGAGCAAGTTCATGGTGTGATACATGGGTCTAAATTGTATTTTCATTTATAAGGGACTAATGGAAACTTGACATTAATGTTTGCATGTTGTCTTTATAATCAGTCTTTTTAAAAATACATTGTTTTGACATTTTTGTTTACGTCTGACTTCTGTTTGTTCTGATTTTATTTTGTTTGATTGTTTCTTCTTTTAATAATGGCTCAAAAATATAAGAATGTTTCCACGTTCAGAGACATCCAATTTTTTCCTTTCTTTTTTTTAAACCTCTGTATTAAACTCTGAGTGTAATGTTTGTTAGACAAGCACTCTGCAACTGAATTAGCTAAGTCTTCTACTCTAAAAAATGCCCAATTTTAGTATTCCATTTTATATCAAATTGCTAAACTGTTTATAGGTAAATTTGTTTAACCTGTGACTTGTATCTCTTTTGTGATTATGAGTATGAAAAGAAAACATGGCTAAGGGATTTTAAATTTATTCCTAAGGTGAGGAGTTACTTAGTCAAGACAGATGAAGTGTAGTGAGTTAGCAGGATGGACCAACTGGAAATAATGATATTATTCAATATTTTTTAAAAGCAAATGGTTTGCAAAAAGAGGAAATTTCAAAATCTTTACTTAGTTTGAAAATGGAAGAATAAACAAAATAAATAATTCTTGTGACTCTTAGCCAAACCAAAACAAACAAGCAAAAAATCAGGAACAGTCAACAGGGAACAATCTAGTGACCACATTAAAAAATTCAGTCAATTTCCTGAATTAAGATCTCAGCTTAATTTAATTTTAATGGCTTTAGTATTCTAAAATTTTAAGGAAACCACTTAACTATGACTTTTTAGGTTGAGGTAATGATATTTAAGAGGACAGTGAGGGATATTTTAACTCTCTAAACTTCTATCAATGTGTCAAAATATAGTAGAAAACGGGTATACCTGGAGAAGTGAATTTTAACACTCAGAAACAAATTTAACATTAAAACAGTTTATGTATGAATAGTTACTTATTTCTATAAATTTAATCTGTGAAGGTAAATAATATTCCATCTGCTCATTTCCTCTAAGAAGCTTTAGAAGTACAATTGATATTCCATTTGTGACTGTATTCCCAGACACAGAACTGCCATTTGATCAGGGTAGTCCAAATGACTCCAAGACAATATAGACTATCAGTGTAGCCCTTGGTTACCTCTCCGGGATAAATGTGGACCTCTATGATTGAAGACTATATGATTAAGACATAGAAACTCAGATGTTTTTGAGCTGCTTATGTCCTGAAAGCCTCCCTTTTGTGGTCTACCTCCAAAAACTACTAGAATATGCTGTGCAAGAAAGTAGCAAGGGACCAATAGAAACAGCTATATTAGACTCCTATCAGTAAGCACTTCTTGGCATCAGTGATAGTGTCTGGTCTTGGTGTCTGCAGATGGAATTGATCCCTAGGTAGGGGAGTCTCTGGATACCCTTTTCTTCAGTCTCTGTTCCACTCTTTGTCCCTACATTTCCTTTTGACAAGAGCAATTCATACTATTTTTTATAAAAAACACCAGTATAGTGAAACAAAGAATCCACCAGAGCACTATGTACATTATTTCTAGAAACAAAGACAAGATCCAAATAGTATCAGTGAAATATCCCTGTGAAATTCAGTAGAAAGTAGTTTGATTTATTAAGATGAAACTGGTCATGTTGGTGGTTTCTTGAAAGTTAATGGCTAAATAGTAACTACTTAAAATTTTATATAAAGATTCTTCTAAGTCCTGTCCCCTTTGTAATTACAATTTAAGTGACATTTTGAATAGTTACCTGTATACACCATAGAAGACTGATGTAATGACTGGCTTTCTTGGTGATGTCTAGAGGCAAGATATAATAATTTCTAATATTAAGTAAATGTAAGAAAATATATGTGTGTAGCATAAACTTTCTAGATTCACAACAAAGAGAGAAGGATTTTACTATATGATGCACTATGTGATTATGCTGGAATAAATAGGTTAGGTATAATAAATGCATTTCTGAATTGTAATTTCTTCATGTCATGATTGAGTTATACAGATGCAAGCCCAGCATAAATCCAGGTATTTCTAAACAAAACAATGGATAGAACAATTGTACAATATGCTGGCTTCCTACACTGTAAGGTATGGAAAGAGGCATTATTTCTTAGGTCTGTTATTGGCTGCTTTCTTTTATTGTTATGTTTTGTTTATTTTTTTTCAATTTTAATAAATCAAACTTATTTCTACTGAATTTCACAAGGATATTTCACTGATACTTTTTGGATCTTGTCTCAGTTTCTAGAAGTAGTGCACATAGTGCTCTGGTGGTTTCTTGATAATGCAATGACATTGGATTTCTTGTTGTTGTTGTAGTTGTTGTTATTCCTTCCTCCTCCTCCTCTCTCCTCCTCCTCCTCCTCCTCCTCCTCTTCTTCTCCTTCCTTCCTTCCTTCCTTCCTTCCTTCCTTCCTTCCTTCCTTCCTTGATTCTTAAGACTGTCGCATCTGTGGGATGACTGGTAGGAAATTCTGAGATTTTCCAGGTATTGCAATTGGGTCTCAGGAAAAATATATTTATAGGTATTAGAGTTCAGAATGTACTAGAAGGTGTATGACAGAGAGAGAAAGAGAGAGAGAGAGAGAGAGAGAGAGAGAAGAGAGAGAGAGAGAGAGAGAGAACAGATTATAAGAGCATTGGTTCTATTGTCAGAATTGGCTTAGAACCCTGAGCATGGGGCAGAAAGGAAATAATGACCACAGCATACAATCTACTACAAATCTGTGAATTAATTAGACTAGGGAATTAAATTGGAAGACAAGAGGGAATGTGAAGATAATGTACCTGATTCCCTGACCAAAGAAGCTGTTATGTTTCCAGGGAGTGCTTCTGGCTGAGACAAAATGCATATGTCAGTAAAAAAATGCTTTAGGAGAAAATTGCTGTGATCCCCTGTAAGGGGGCCTGAGTGGAAGGAGAGGCTGCAGCAAAGTGTCTGCTACAAAGTTAAACATATGTGCATCTCTTTATAATATAGGAAGAAACACCTATAAAGTATCAACAACATGACCAGTGAAATATAAATTGAATAAGAATGACACCAAGGGACATGCCAAATTGTGTCTGGACATGTCCAACCTTGAAGTAGGAGAGATAAATCTTCCCCAGGAAAGATCATCCCAATTGGTTGTCCAGTGACAAATAAGCATTCCTGAAAATATACATACAAGTAATATTATACAGATTTATCAAGTTTAGGAATCTGTATGTATATAATAAGTACATGTGACATAAAAACTAGTGAAAAATTGTCAGGAACTTGAAGATTGGCAGGGCAAGGTATATATTAGGGTTGAAGGTAAAAAGAGAAGAGAAACCTGTAATTACATTATAATTTCAAAAGAATTAAATAGAAGGATTTTCAAACCTTGTATTTGACAATTATGCATAGAATCTAAAACTGCTGAAGTGATATTTAAATTTTAGAATAGAAAATTATTTTTATAATAATGAAATTAATATCTATGATTAGATAATATGTTAAATGTGTCTTACACTAAAGGAAAAGTAAAAAAACTTGTTTTAACTGCATGCTACACAGATGCAACCACCAACCAAAATACTAGAAAAAAAAATCTAACCAAGTTGAAGAAATTTCTTCTGCGAATTTCTGATGTTACTTATACCAGTGGTTTCTTTTTGGGGCTTGTTGATTAAAACCTATGCCTTTATTATATTGATATTGGCACCTATGCCTTTATTGTATTGATATTGACACCTATGCCTTTATATATTAATATTGGCAACTATGCCTTTACTATATTTATATTGACACCATTGTATACACATTGACTCTGGTCTTCACATCTTCATTGACTGTTTTTCCCTTGAAACCTTTCATTTCTGGAAATATGTCATCTGTGTCAGTTATTCTTTCAGAATTCCCTTCAATCTTTAGAAGCAAAGAATAACCATCTTTTAATTGCCTAAATAACAGAAATTTATGCTGTACTTTTATACTAGGTCAACAGCATGCTCCCTCCTTCCTGTTATAAACTATGACCATTAGCCATCATTAATCTTCGAACTATTTATTCTCTAGTCATGTTCACAGGGTGTTTGGTCCATGGGTCATTGGGATTTTTAGTACAAGTAGGGCTGATATCACAGATTTCCTTTCAGGCAGTTTTTTTGTTCTCATCAAATCAAACACTTCTGTGACATTCTCTGATATTTCACTTTGTCTGTTTGGGGACGTTTTTGAAATTGAACCTTACTGGAGCCTGTTTTGTTTTTTTTTCTCTGTTTCATTTCTCTTAATATTTCTGTAATAAAATTATGGTACAACTGTTATCTAAAAGATTTCAGGAACATTGCATGACCTATGATTGTTAAATGTTAAATGTGCTGTTTATGTGTCTGTAGTAAAATTTCAGGATATATCTAAATTTAACATATTTTTATATATTAATTTTAGATATATCCTGAAATTTTTCATATATATATATATGAAAGCAAAAAGTAAAGAAGGGGAGTGAAGATACTCTTACTTAATTTCAGGCCTAGTGTGAGCAGTGGGTTTCCACAAAGTGCCCAATTGTAGTTGGCAGCTGAGACTAGCATTGGAGACCTTAAAACTTTGCTTTCATTAATTACATTTCATTGAGCTTCTAGAAATTCATCATTGCACTAATGTTTTCTTTATTGGTGATGGGGCTTCTCAAGGATTCACCTCATGACTCTCAGTCTTTGAGTTGTACATTGTGACTATCTGAATGTATCTGTCTGTCCTCTTCCACCTTGGGCCACAAGATTTTCCATGTATTCCTTGATTCTTATGAGTCAAAGAGGTGTTGTTAAATTTTTCATCTGTGAACTGTGAATTTCCTTTGCATTTATTTTTCAAACAGCTCTTTTACACAAAATAGCAAACTGAAAATTGAATTGGGCATGTTGTGTCATTGTATTAGCAGATTCAAATGTTCCTACTGAGAAAAGCTGCCTTAGCTTCTTCTTGTGATCATTTAGGAGTGTGGAGACTTTGTCCTCTTAAGGGTCCTTTAATACTATCAGAGATTATAAATCAGAAGTTATGTAGTAGTCATATAAAGGGATAAAGAAACTTATTTTAATCTTTATTATCTCTCAGTTTTTCTTTTATTTTATCAGTGTTTCCACCAACTACGTATATGTTATAAAAACGCCTTTGTGTTACATTAATGTCAAATGTCTGCGCTACCTACTGCTATAGTTCTAACATTTGGGAGGCAAGTGTCAAGGAAAAAAGAATCTTAAGGGCATATTTTAAGAAACAGAGGGGCCCCGGGGGCGGTGGTGGCGCACGCCTTTAATCCCAGCACTTGGGAGGCAGAGGCAGGTGGATTTTGAGTTCGAGGCCAGCCTGGTCTACAGAGTGAGTTCCAGGCCAGCCCCGGCTACACAGAGAAACCCTGTCTCGAAAAACAAAAAAAAAAAAAAAAAAAAAAAAAAAAAAAAAAAAAAAAAAAAAAAAAAAAAAAAACAAAAAAAAAAGAAACAGGTGGAATAGTTTGTAGGAGGAGCAAAGGAGGGAGGAGTTAGGAAAGGAGTTGGAAAAGGAAGAGGAGGAGTTAGATGAGGAAGAGATAAAAGGAAGAGGAGGAGCAAGAGAGCAGAGATGTAGGAGCGATGGAGATGGATGTTCACGTGTCTGTAGCATCCAAAGGTAGTTGGTTACTTCCTAGGTTGGGTGGTTGGGTTACACTTTCTGATTGTTTGAGTATCTTGTTACTGATCATTATCAAATAATATAAGCCTTAGATTAATTAAGCATTATAGTTCATCTTTCTACTGAGCCCGCGGGATGGCAGGATAGCCTGGATAATGCCCAGCCTTGCAGAGACAGCATGGGAGATTGAGCCATCTCCCATGCTGAAGTCTCGTGGGGTGGCAGGTCAAAACAAAAAAACAAAATAACAAACATAGAAAAGCCATCAGAATTTAAGAACACAAATAAAGATTTCACAACCTAATTATTTAATTAATCTCATTCTTAAGAATCTACAAATAATTGAAACTGAGGTTATATAGAAGGATTAGAAAAAAAACTGAATATAACTGTATTAAAACAAATCTTCATAACAAAATATACAGCTATAAATGAAAAGATAAATTCTGAATATGTTTGGAACTGGTGCAATTATTTCAATAATACGTTTTAACTGTGTTGATTCAGTTTATGAGGACAGACACACAGGGAATGAGCAATGATTACATATTTCTAAAATCCAAATACTGTGAAGATTTATTTTTAGAAATGTTGAGGCCTGCACATATATATTATATGTAATTCCACTCCAGTTTTCTAAATTTCTAGGGTTTTGTGCTAAAAAAAATGGAGGGAAGTAGGAGATACAATGTCTTCCTGTGTTAAATAATTTTTCACTATGCAGTTCAATTTTGTTTTCTGAGATAAAAACTTTTGTTCCTTAATAGACCAAAGGCCTAAAATAATTACATGATTATGAAATGACTTTGGCAGAGACGTGCAAACTGTTTTCATGATGTTTTAGAAGATAGCTCCAAGAAAGGCTGTATGAATGCATGTGTCCCCAGGTGGTGGTGGTGGATGTTGTGGTCCATATCAGTTGGTACCCAGATTTACCTTGCTAAAGACTGAGGAAATCTGTTGTTTGTACACCACTTTAGATGATGATTATTCTGAAGTTTTGCAGAAAAAAAAAAATGCATTCCTTGATATTCTAGTCAATCTAAAGGGTTACAAAGCAGGTTCTAGCACCCAAGTAATTAATATCCTCACGTGATAAAATGACAAAACTATCAATTGAAAGTCAAGACAGTGTATGCTAAATAGGTAAGGATCAGCAGTCAAGACTTGACAGTATCATCAGTACCACTATGGTTGCTTTTATCCCTGTTTTCTTTCTGTTGAGATTTATCTATGCCTTCACTAGAAAATATCAAAATAATAATTAATTATTGAAACAGAAGATTATACAAACATAAAATAAATTAAAATTAGCTTGAAAAAAAAATAATCTATATACAACACATAGAATTTATATAACACTGCCTGAATTTTTAAGCCAATACCTAATAGTATTGTTTCAGACTTTATTTAATTTTTACCTGAGTATTTCTAAAGACAAGCATCATCCCTATTTATACCTAAATTCCATGGAGTAACTCTGATTTCTAGCCACCAATTTAGTAGTCCCCTCCCTGATTCAGCAGCTTCTACAGATAAATACTTTATTATCTATTCTGGAATATACAAATGAAATTCCAACCCAATACCAGATTATGTATCAGAAAAATGTCTCCTTATAATAAAGAAGCAATTAAGTCCCTTTCAGAACGGAATTACTGTTTCGCTTTGAGGGTGCAATCATAAAGAGTTTATGGTAAATAATATTTATAATAGGCCATTTTTTTTCTACCTACTCCTGATCTGGAGCCATAACACACTAGGCTAAATACCAAAATGCAATCACATGACAAAGTTCCACAGCATTAAGCTGGAACTAAGCTGTTTATTCTGGCTTTCGGGGAAATCTGGATTAAAGAGATAACAGTCAAACTTCTCACACAAATAGTTTGAATTGGCATACTCTTCTATCTGAACTCTGACAGAAAATGTAAAAAAAAAGTTAGTCTAGCATTAATCAATGTAGTAAGTTAAATTTGTCATTCTATTTTTTGTCTTAGAATTTCAATGAAAATAACTTTGACATGAACAAATTACTTTGCATTTTTTCATTGTTTTTTGTTTTTTCATCAGCTAGCTTTAGAATATAAAACTGGCTTCCTAAACAACCATGATGGAAACAAACTTTTGAGTTACAGAGTTTATACTGTCCTCAAAAGAATAAGACCTTGTATTGATTTTTATTGTTCTTGTTATTATTATTTGTTTTCTATTAATTTTATTATTATTATTTATTGTTATCAATATCATTATCATTATCATTATTATTCAGAGAAGGAAAAGAGGAAGAGACAATATGAAGTTGTGTGGTTTGGAGATGAGGAAGGTTGAGAGTTTTGAATAGGGAGAATATATTCATCTATGTTGAAATGATAAAAATGAAGAACAAACAGAAAAGGAAAATAGATCAGATATCTGAAACTCTTGGTATTTCACTGCAGTAATATGAAATAATCAAAAGAAATAACAAATATGAATCTCGGGGACACATCCAACCTCTATCTAAAATTTGTACAATATGATGCAGAATTTTAGGAATAACAATATCTAATTAACTTATATTGTCATAAATTTCTAAAGAAACATTTTAATAGAAAGGATGAACAGGAAAATTATCATTTTCAGAACCTTGACTATTCTGAACAGTAGTCAAAAAATGGCTACTGCCGAAGAAATAACAAAAATAACAAATGTAAGTTCACATTTGAATCCTTGTTTGAAGAATTAGGTTTCAAAACAATAAAAACTATAACATAAATCATTATGATTTATGACTGACCTCAATTCAATAGTTGGTTATCATAAAAGTAGTCTGACTCTTTATAGATATATGTAGAAGAATTTACCTCATGAATTGACAGAAAGTTTGGATTTATCTTTGCAATTCTTCAAATGATACTAAAAACTAAGGAAGAAAAATGAAACACAATAAGATAATTTAATGAAAATTTGTTTATATATTTATGATTTTAAAGGCACTCTTTCTATAAATCTTTCGCAAGTATGTTTTGTCTTTCTTGTATTCTTTGCATTTCCTTATGTTTGTTAGGACCAAAGTGGCAATATTTGTCTGAACGTTGAAATGAAATTTTAACAGAAATTTTTCTGAATCTGTAAATCATCTTGGCCTCCTAAACAAATGCTAAGATTTCTGGTTAGAAAACACAGTAATTTTTTCATTTCAATTGTGAGTTATTATTGGTCCACTTACACTGAATACCAGGACATTATTTCTACATACTATGACCACCATGGATTTATTTGATAGCTATTTTTTTTCCAATTTTTATCTCATTTGATTTATTTCTTTTCAAATTATTTTAGATTCTATTGCAAATTATGTTTATTTTTTGGATTATTTATTACTAAATTATAATTTGTTTTAATCTTTTGTTGTGGAAACTTGTTAAATTTCTACATTTAAATTGTGTATATGTAGGAGGAGCCAAGGTGGGAGGAGTTAGGAGAGGAAGAGGAAGAGGAGGAGTAAGGAGGAGAGGAGGAAAAGGAAGAGGAGGAGCTACGAGACAGGAGAACTAGGGATGTAGAAATGATGGAGACAGATGTTCACATGTCTGTAGCAGTCAAAGGTAGTTGGTATACATAGATTGTGTATTGGATTACACTTCTGATTGTATGGGCATCTTGGTACTGATCATTGCCAAATAGATAAGCTTTGATTAATCTATAAGAATTAGAGTCTTGTAAATTTCCACAGAAGCTGCCTGTTTACAATAGCTTATAGCCTTCTGTTTTCAGTGTTTTTCCACAGAGACCCAAGACTTTGTGTTAGCATGTATGTATGTCAGGCCTATTGCTGACTTTAGGCCTATGGCTGATTTTAGGCCTTTAGTGTATATGCAGGGTTGTTCCTGACATCTCCTCCCTTCTCTAAGTATAGAAGGGCCTTGGTGATTCTATTCTTGCCAAGGCGGGGATAGAGGCCTGACCTACAATAATTGAAGGGGATCTTGTAATGGCTCCAGTCCTCCTGTCGTTGTTCAGTGAGGCATGAGGGCCATACCCATCCTGAAGTCTTTTTCCTGGAGAGGGGATACTTTTGACATCAACCCCTATGCAGTCAGGCTTGTCCCTCAGGGAACCCAGATAGATTTTTTAAGTTTTATTTATATTCCCTTGCAGTACTTAGCCTCGCAGCCTAAGCAAGAATTCAGATCACCAGTCAGAGAGGGTTCTGGGTAGCCTCTCTCTGCTTGGTCTAGGGGCAGAATTCCCCTCTTTTAGGTTGGGTGAGGATGGGTTTGAGGAACACCCTGGATAAAGTAACAACCTCATCTTGAGTCTCGTGGTCCTCCATAGCTAACTTTATGAAAAATGTATCTGAATAGGTTTTGCTACCAAATTATCTATCTGTTGTATCACAAATTTAGTCAGCCTATTTAAGGCACGGTACCAAAAGAATCAGCAAAAATAACCCAATTAATGGTCCCAAGATGGGAGGAAATGGAGTTGACAACCATGGAGAGGTTGAAAAACAAGTCCTTGTACCAGCTCCCATCTTTCTCTTTCTCTTTCTCTCTCTGTCATTTCTCTGGGCCTTCTCTGGCCTTTTTCATGTTCTCTTTAACCATCCCTGTCTTGTCTATGCAAGGGCAGCATTCTACTTTAAGTCCTGTACACAGTCAAGAGCTGTACATAGTCTTTTCTACTGTAGAAGAGTAAATCAAATCTGATAAAGTTCTTTGCAGTTTTTGGAGATCATTTCAGACATTGAAACAAGGGATTTCTTCAGATCAGTGATGTCAGTCTCTAGCTGTTTGGTGTCCTTATCAATGGCCCAATCAAAGGTCTAAGTAGTATAAGTCTGGAGGCTAGCATCAGGATTACAGCTTCTACCAGCAGACATCACGGGTGTTTCATTTTTACCTGGAAAGGAAAAAAGAAGGGAATTCTCAGGGAAATTTCTCTTGGTCTTATAAATAGGCAGCCTCGGTGGACAGTACCAACTTAGATAAGGACAAGTGAATCATAGGCAGAGCCATAGTGACCTGTCCCTGAACCTATACCCAGCTGATACCCTGTACTGAAAGGTATCTGTACTTCCCCTGAACACATGAATGCTCTGGTGCCATTCCCTTCCCCACATCCTGCCTTTTTGTGTTTATAACCTCTGTGTAAATAAGTAAATTACGATGTGATTTAAATAACTAAATAAATAAAAATTTAAAAAAAAGAAGAATTAGAGTCTCATTCTCTTACTGGGGCCGCATGGATGGTGAAATGGTCTGGGCAATGCCCTGCCTTTCGGAGACAGCTTGGAAGATTGGCAGAGCCATCTCTCACGCTGGCATCTAGTGGGTGGCAGGGCTGGTGTTTCTGGTGGCCAGTTTTAGCTGCAGCATGCACATGGCCTCCAGCCGAGAAAAATGGAGGCTGGGCTAGGCAGAGTGGCTGCAGCTTACATACTCAGCCTGAGCTAGAGGCTGATTTAAATAATTTCTACAACAGTGTATGAGTATATATTCCATAGTCATTTCAAAATATGCAAAGTAATATGGTGAGAAACTAAAAGTAGCTTTGTAACTTACTTTTGATGTATTTGAATTTTATGTCTGGGTTGCCCTATCTAGATGCTCCACTACAATGACAGATAGAAATGTCATTGCTGTCAATCTTGTTCTTTTACAGAATGTACAAGGAAGGTTTTTTTTTTTTTTTCAACCATGAAATATCCTGCTCTATCTAGATTTTTATATTGATTCCCTTCATCAGAATTAGAAAGAGCCTAGTTTTGGAATTCAGTTTATTTTATGATTAATAATCATTATATTACTATCAATCACATTTTTTTTGTTAAAACAATGATGTAGGTTTTGAACATTTTCACATGATATATTGTTAACTAATTTGCATAATTTAAAAAATAATATTTTTAAAAAGACAAAATTATAGAGTAAAAATTAAGAGATAATTATTATGTAAGGTGTAGTAGTACATATTTAGGATTCAATATTCAGGACTGTAAGTTCCAAGGCAACTTGTACATAGAGTACTCAAGTAAGACTGTGCTAAATACAAGATACTTTCTGAAACAGTAAAATGTTTTTCTAAGTATGTCATTATCATGGGAACAGATGCAAAGACCCATAGTCTAATATTAGGACAACTTTAGAGAAACCTGAGGAAGAACAGGAGGTCAGATTTTAAGAGCCAGAGGAGTCAAGGACACCAGGAAATCACTGCCCACAGATTCATCTAAATTGTCTCACAGGGCCTCAGAGAGACTGCAGTGACAATCATGGAGCCTTCATAGGTCTATTTTATGTCCTCTATATATATGTTGTGATCATTTAACTTGTGTATTTTGTGGGACTCCTAGAAGTGGAAAGCTGGCATATCTCTGATTCTTTTTGCTGCCACTTGGGAGCCTTTTACTTCTTACTGGTTTTACATGTATGTTTGTGCACAGTCTTATTGCATCTTGTTTAGTTAATTTTAGTTAATGTTTATCTAATATCCCTTGGAGGCATGTTTTTTTTTTTTTTCCCTTAGATGAAATAGAAAAGAAGTGGATCTGAAAAAATGGAGAGTCAGGGATGGGAACTGGGAGGAGTGAGCTTATCGTGAGGATGTATTTTATGAGACAAGAGTTTTACATATTTGCATGTTTATTTTATTTTTAAAGGAACAATTTTACATCATTAGCTCATATAACCAAGAGAGTCTCTTAGCAAGAAAGTTATTACTCTATAAAAAATGATAGCCTTGCAATTTGAGCAGAGCCAGTCAATTGTGTTTCTAGTTACAGAGTTGGGGTAGTAGGGAGTTTAATAACTATTAAAAGGTAGAATTTTTCATGAGATTAATATTAAGTTGTAATCTTTGGACACAAGCTTCAATAAGGATAGATTCAGTTGATATCAGAGCATTGTTGGGCAAATATTCTTACAGAGGCTTCTGTTCACATACTGAATTTCATTTGTTTTATTTTCATGTTCTGTTGTTTTATAATGCATAATGGATGACCTTTGAACAAAGTTGAGGTTTTAAAAGATTCTTTTGTGATAGTTACTATTGAGCACACGAACCTTTCTTTTGTAAATCCCCAGCTTTGTATTTTATCTACTTTGATTCAAGGGTTTTCACGACTTCTAAGCTTTGGCTATGACTGATAGGCATTGCTGTGGGAGCAGTTAACTGGTATTGATGCTGCTTTATTAGATGTGCAGAAAGTTTCTTTGAGTTTTTTTTTTTTTTTTTTTTTTTTTTTTTTAATGCACATGAAATTTGGAAAGCTCTCAGAGTCTTACCTAAGCAGTAAGGACAGATATTTGTTCTTGCATCCTGTCCATATCAAGACCAGGTGGGAGTGATCATTGCACTAATCCTAAAAAAGAACCAAATTAAGATTACTTTTAAGAAACTGGGGATATGGATAGTTTACGGTAAGAATAACTGAAAAATTTTAAATAATCCCTTCATATGGCTTTGTGTGTTGTGCTTTGGGGAAAATGTGGTAGTCCAAATTTATCATTAAAATATTTCAAATACAAGAAATATATTTTAAAAATTAGGCTCAATGTATAAAATCAAAAGTAAAAGAAGCACTTGGAATGTCAAGATATAGTTTCTTTCAAATATGATCACTTATATGTCATCCTTTAAGACTATTGTTTTAACTGTACACAGACATTGGAGTAGATGCTCATAGCAAACACTGAAAATTTTAATGCAGAAAATGTCATATTTATAAATTATCATTAAACAACATTTCTTTCCTTCAGTTTTTAGATTCTAGTTTATATAATAGGCCAGCATTGTTCCATCCTCTTGATTTTTAAGGACTCTTAAATATATATTAGGTCATAAAAGCTCTTAATAATAGAAAAAAAAAACCTTTCATTTTCTTTCAAATCAAGTTGTGTCTGATCGTGTCATTGTATCCATAGTTAGGCAGCATAATCAATTATTTTTTCCCTTGACAAAGTCTTACATAGTCAGCATTGATTTTTGAATGAGTTGGCTAGTTGAGGATGACCTTGAATTCCTGATTTTTCTGCCTTCATCTCTCAATGAATAGGATTAAAGCTGTTTGAGTCAACAGATAAGGAAAATTTTAATATCCATGGCATTTTTAAAGCTATATACAATATGGTGCCTATACATAGAACCAAGATGTGAAAATTTTCTCAACAGTCCAAAATCAGAGATCTTGTCTATCCTGCAACTGCAGGCAACTATGTTCTTTAAATTTTCAACTTTGAGACTTAATTATTGTAGCATAAAATTGACAGACAGAATCACAATCAGACTACAAAAACTAATTAACATATTTTTAAGTTTTAAAATTATTTGAGGTATTTTAATTCATAATTTAAATTCATCCTCAGTGTTTCAATTTAGTTAAATTAAACTCTTATATCTTCATAATATGGTTGAGGTCTGTGTGACTTTTATACTATATGAGACAATTTCTCTATATAAAATCTCAAATAAAACAAAATTCTACAAGAAACATGGGTTTTTGTCTTGTTTTTGTCAACTACTCCTGGGCATGGGATCTGTTTTATATGTAGGTGACATACTAAGTTATACTTCAGTGGAAAAAAATAATTTCCCTCGGCTAACATTTATCCATTACAAAAAACTTCTTTGTTGGGAGTAGATTCCTGTGTCTACTTCTTCTACTTAGCATCCAGACCCATTTTGCTTGACCATATGCAGCATCTTTTCATACTGTGATATTTTCTTTGCATTTATATAACCATCCTGTTGTGTCTTAAAGACACAATGTATATATATATATATGGAGTCATCTATTGCCTCTGGCATTTAGAACCTTCCAACGTCTCTTCCACGTATACACATGAGCTTTGAGGAAAGGGATTTGGCAAAGACAAACTACTTAGTACTAAGTTGTTCAAAGTCTCACACCGTCCATGCAGTGGGATCTCAGGGTTGATTCTTATCTATTATAAAAAGAAACTTTTCTGATTAGAGTTTCACTGACATTGATCTATTAATATATGCCATTTATAGTCTCTTATTGCTATGTACTTTTAGCAGAATCATAGTATTATGTTGTCTTCATAGGCTCATCAACTATGATAGGCCAAGCAAACTTCAACAAGCTCCAACAACTTTACATATACGCATACATACGTGCATTCATGTATGTATACATATATACATATATACATGTATACATACATGAATGCATTCATACATACAGACAGGCAGACAAACAGACATATATACATTAACATATTGAATGGATAGTGTGAAGCTCCAATCACCTTACATACATGCATACCTACATATTTTCAGTGGATGGAACAAGCTCCAAAGGGCATAACTGGAGTTCATTGGGTGCATCAGAAGCTATGTCTTCTTTTGTTTGAGTATCCAACACAGACTGAGAGTCTGTCAATATTGGTGACTGAGGTGGGCTTGAAAGAAGTGACATAGAAGAAACATTCTACCTCTGAGTCAATAGAGTAGGTCCTGGCATAATAAGCCAGATTTATGAGACTCACTTTGTGAACAAAGAACATAGAAACATGTTTTGGGATATCACCAGGTGTTGCAGAATATCTGGTCACATTGTGAACCTTGAGATTGTGTTATATACTGACCAACTCTGTTTCTAGTTGTGGTGTGGCTCAGCCCGTAGCTCACAACCTTTAATCCCTCTGGCTGAACTATGGATACACCCTTAGTACACACCTTCAATCCCAAACAATGAAGGTAAAATTGGTTTGTAGATATAAGAAGCCAGGTTGGAAAGTGATGTCAAATTGAGTGTCAGACAAAGTGATGAAGGAGAAAAAGATATGACAGGATAGGATATGCCCAACTCTCACGAGAAGAGAGAGGAGAGGGCAGCTACTTGAGGAAATAATGCAGAAAGAGAAAGGATGCAGTTTTAGTGGGAGAGTTTTACAGAGATAGCTTGAAGAGAAACAAGCTAGACACAGGTGACTACAAAAGGAACCAGAGAATGATGAGATCTGACCCCACCTAGCAGAGCTGTAGGCATTTGGTTCCATGCTTGCCAACTATTTCATATTGTTGCTGTAATATGCATGCCAATCATTGACAGAGAAAAATAACTTGACAAAAGAGCATGGTCATGCTAATTACATATCCAGTTATGTTCTGTGTGAGACTTTTTAATCTTAAGAACTTTCACAAAGCTTTACATAGCACCCATCAAATTACAGGTCAATATGAACTATTGTGTCTAAAATTACTTGAATCAGAGCCAACCACCTGGCAGCACTGCCTGTATTTGCTCAGTGTTGTTTCTGTTGTATTTTCTTTTCTTCTCTTCTTCTATAAGCTGTCTTAGTTAGAGCTTTACTGCTTTGAACAGACACCGTGACCAACACAACTCTTATAAGGACAATATTTAATTAAGGCTGACTTACAGGTTCAGAGTTTCAGTCTATAATCATCAAGGGGATATCATGGCAGCTCCCAGGCAGGCAAAGTGCAGGCAGAGCTGAGAGTTCTACATCTTCATCTGAAGGCTGCTAGGAGAACACTGACTTCCAGACAGCTAGTAAGAGGGTCATAAATCCCACCCCCATAGTCACATACCTACTCCAATGAGGCCACACACACCTCAAATAGTGTTCCGGGAACAAATATTCAAACCACCACACTGACAGAGAAAGATGTTCACCATCATGGCTCACCCTAGAATCCTGTGATTCTGATGATCACTGTTAGAGTGTATGACTAATAAACCATCCATGTCTGAGAAGGTCAGTGTTTATGTGGTTTCTGGGAAGACTCATAGACACCAACAAGAAGGTCTCAGAAGATTACAACAGATGATCAGAGTTAACCTGAAATAAAACAGAGGAAAAAGTCAAAGCCAAGAGAGAAGTCAGATTGAGTCAGTTAGCTTGGAGAGTTTTGAGTCAGAACAACAAAGTTGAGCCAGTTAGTCACAGTTCAGAAAGAATAAGAAAGGGTGAGCTAATTCAGTAGTACACCACAAAGGCTGAAAGCATTCTTGTGGTATGGAGGCTAGAAGCTTCCAGGGCTAGCCCTAGGTTAGGAAACTGAGGCAATATGTCTTAGAGATAAAAATTAATACAGAAGAATAAAAATTAATGCACAGGTTACTGTGGTAGTTTCAATGAGAGTGACTCCATAGGCTCATATAGTTGAATTTATAATCATCAGGGAGTGCCTCTACTTGATAGAGAATGAGGGGTGTCTTCTTATTGAAGGAAGTTTGTCATTGCAGAGGATGACTTTGAAGTTTCAAAAGATCAAATTACTGTCTCCCTCACTCTCCTGGTGCCTGTACATCCAGATGTAGAACTCTCCGCTACTTCTGACTAAATGCCTATGGGACACCATGATCTTTGAAATGATAATAATGGACTAAATCTCTGAAACTGTAAGCAAGCCAGAATTAAATTCTTTCTCTTATAAGGATTGTTAGGGTCATGGTGTCTCAGCAATAGAACGTTGACTTCCATAAAATATCCACCACTTTTGCACAAGCAGGAAGGTTCCTTTTGTAGGTCACAGGGTTTGTAGTTGAATGATAATGATGACTACCTTTTTTTTTTATTTTTCTGTTAGTGTGCTCCATACCTTCCAACATTATGAACTGTAGTGAACAGGAGTGAAGCCTCTAGTTAGACACTGCTCAGTTTCCCCATGCTGATTGACACATAAGTATTGTTTTCAGTAACTTGGCCATATCATAAGTTTGTGGACAATAACCAGTATTCTTAGAAGTAGTCTATGATATTTGGGGTTTTGCTGGGATCTCTCATACCAACAACTTAACAAAGTTAACACTTTTCTGACCTTTGATATTTTGCCTGATTGCATAAAATGACTAGTTGGAGCATTCTCTCACAATTATATGCTAACTCCAATTAAAATCCTTTTACACACACACACAAACGCACACACAATGAAGCTCTATAGTAGTAACTTAAATAGCTTTCTACCTTTCTTTCAAAAGGCCTTTTGTATATCTTATCTCACCTTGTAGTCTGACCTTTATTCTTCTTTCAACTTCCCCTTCTCATTTTACCCCTTTTGTCTAATTTAGTCTTTATCTTTCCATTACACTTTATTTTATTTTCTCTTCCTTTTGAGTTTCCTATGCTCCACTTTCTTCTGTGAATCTAATGGCTTTGCTTAACTGAACTGAAACACATATCAAAATTATACCATAAGGATTTTTCTAGACTGAGAATTTTGACACACAAATGTTTAGATTTTATAAGATGCTAGTTTAAAAGCAGAAACTAAGACTCATTGGTCCTAAATAATTCTGCACAAAGTCAATGTTTTAGCTGATATTTTATTTATTTTTATGCATGATAAAAAGTGAGTCCCAACCTTATTAAACTAAGTAAACTCACACATATACTATTTTCTATTTAAAATTGATGTGTGAGTTATATTTAAGAAACATTTAAGTATTTAAATATTTCATTTAATATTTAATTATTTAAGTAATACATTTAAGTATTTCTCATATACAAGTTTTAAAATTTTAAAAATTATTTTTAAAAATTTTTCATTTTCTTTTTGAAATTATAATATATTTATATTTTTTATCCATTCACATTTCCTTCCACCAAATCTTCCCATAAACTATGCCCTGCTCTATTTCAAATTCATGGGCTATGTTTTCATTAATTGTTATTGCATATATATACATAGAAAATATATTACATTCTTTGAATTTTAAATGTATCCTGCAATAAATGGAGAAAACAAACTAGTAATTAAGTAAACTAATAGAAATAGATTTATATGCAAATTGTTTGAGTACTGTAAACATAACTTGCAATGCTTCAAGAGAAATAAAAAGACTGAAGAGTATGTCTAAAAATGTGATTCTTGAAAAAAATTAGATAATAAATAATTATTCAAAATGCTCAGAATAAATATAATGTTCTGTAAAACTACAAATTATTATTGGGATCATAAAACAAATGGAATAGAAAATATTCACTATTATATACAGGGATATTGGTAAAGGCAAATGATAATGACAGAAAAGACCTATTCAAAATTACTTTTTATTATAAATGAGAGAACAATTGGGACTACACTTTTCAGAAGTTTACAGAATTGGATCTAAGGAAAATATGTATTTGAGATTGTTCTTGATTAAACAATTCACAAAACATGAATAACATTGTCCTTGGTATAGTACCCTCTTAAGCCTAGATTGAGTTAAAATAGTTTTATAAACACTCTTTTTAAGACTGAGTTCCAAATAGGGCTGAAATCATTGGAGGTTTGTATAGAAATGTTAAGAATAAACCATGCATTTTACCCTTAAGAGATTAATATGAGGAATATGTAGAATTTGAGCCTTAAATTCCAGTATGATTTTTCCTATAAGTGTTACTCTTATAAGAGTGGTACATTGAGCCAATGGATATAGATTATGTGTCTATATTTTATCTATGGTTTCAAATCTTAAGTATATGGGGAACCTTTTGTCATTACCTCAAAAATCGAAACTCTTAAGACAATGTTAGCACAAAAGAGGAATTGAAAATAAATTCTGAGCTTTTCATGCCTTCGAAAACATACCAAATATTCACAGAGATCAATATATTTGTAAAAAGTTAGGTAAAATTAAGTTGAAGTGGTTGTGTTTTAAAAGTAGGAATAATAAATGCCGATTATTATTTTTGTCTTATACACATGACATATCTCCAGGAAAGCAAGTAAAAACTATGTTTTACATCTTATTTAAATGTAAAAATGTTCCATATATATTTGGGCTTGTTTGACATAATAGCTGACAAATCTGAACTCTTTTATTTTAAAAATTTAAATTACATGAATGTAAATCTAAAAAATGAAGAGGCATTCTCATATGTAATTATCACCAATGATAGAAAAGGATATGATTTTGCCTGATGTTATTTAAATGTGGATATTGTTGTATGTTAAATTCTTCATTTTTATGATAACAAATAAAAAGGAGTAAAATTATTCAAATCTGAGCATTTCTTTCCACAGTTTTGGGAATGTAAATTTATGTTCCTCTTAAAGCTTCTAACAATGTTGTAGGGAGGAAAAATATACTTTGTTACTTAACAAAGACAGACAGGAATTGTGTTGAGAAATAAAACGTTGCATCGAAAATTTTGAGCTTACTTTTGGCCAAAATAGAAGAAAATCTTGCCAATCTTTGAATATCAAAGGATTATGGCCAATTCCATCAGTTTCTATGCTCAATTTGTTTAATCTTTGTAAATAAATCTTAACTAATCCCATTTTTCTGTCAAGTCCAGAGCCAACAAATTTTTAAGATTCATTGTCTACCATATGTCTACCATAAGTTTTCCAGAAGGAGATTTGAATTTTGAGCTCAGAGTCTTATCTATCCATATGTGAGAACATCTGCTCTTCCTTAAGGACAGCCAATGTCTATGTTAAGTATCTATTCAGGATTTCAATATCTCATAGAGCATTAATAAAAGAAATATTTCTTATAATATCTTCAAGTATGTTCTAAAATGGATTCTGAAAAACGTAGGATGTCTTCAGCAAGTATAAAACCCCTCAAATAAAATGACTTAAACACATAGCCTTCTCCAATTGAACCATATTGTTTCATGAGAATTCATTAGACAAAGTGAAACTACCATCTCTTAATATGATCTAATCTGAACATATAATTGTAACTACACAAATATATATAAACACACACATATACATTATAGACAGGTAAATTGATATACATTATAAAAGCTGATAGATATTCACTTTTTATAAAGCAGTACTTCCTGTTAAATAAACTAACAAAAATATCCATGGGTAAAACAGGAAAAGTTCTCAATATTTATTATGCAGATAATTAACTATGTAAATCTTAACCTCTCTACTCAACATTTTGAAGACAACATGTAGAATTAATTTTACTTGAAATATTTAGTCCAAATAAATTATCTTTTATGTTTCTTTGAATCTTATGGAAATAAGAGTAAAAACATACCAGAAAACAGTTTTTAAGTTCTACATATTCATATTCTAATTAATTATTTAATATGAAAAAGTATATTGTTTATTATTTCTGTACTTTAGTATTGTATTTAGTGCCATTGTATTTATTTGTGTAGGATAAACATGTTTTATTTTCATGTTATCTTCATCTGATTTATGTATTAGTATAATTACATATTTAAAGCAAAATATATATACCTTTTTATATTTACCCCAACTACTTTTCTCTGAGTAACATATTATTGAAAGAAACTTTACAAATGTTTAAAATTCATTGGTTTGTATATGTGTTCATTTGTGTATCTGTGAGCATGTGCATGCATGTTTGTGTGTTCATGGGTTTGTGTACTTGTGAGTATATATGAATGCATGTGTTTAACTTTTTAATGAGGGATTTGTTATGTATTAGAAAATGATGTTTATATTTTATAATTTTTTTCTTTCCTTGCCTTGTCTTACATGTAATTTTCTTCTTCCCTTCCCTTTTCTCCCAGTTTCTCTTCTCTGTCTCTCTCTGTCTCTCTGTTTCTCTCTCTCTCTCTCTCTCTTCTTTTTCTTCTTCTTCTTCTTCTTCTTCTTTCTTCTTCTTCTTCTTCTTCTTCTCTCTTCCCCTCTACCATTTCCTTCTCCGTTTTTCCTCACAAAAGGAGAGGCCTATCATGTATATGAACCTGTCTTGGCATATCAAGATGCTGGAGGACTAGGTACATCTTCTATTGAGGTGAGAAAAGGCAGCCCAATTCAGTGAAAGGTATACAAAGGCAGACAACAAAAATCAGAGACAGTACTTGCTCCATTTGTTAGAGGACCTGAAAGAAGAGAAATCTGCTCATTTGTTTCATATGTATAGGGGGTTTAGTTCCTCATTTTATGTACTTTTAGATTTTTTATCTGTTATTTCATGAATTATATTTGTCTGAATATTTTTCATGTCTTGTGATTTTATTCAGAGTCTATTATCTGAAATTGGTTCAATATTATACACCAAATAGTACTTTTATATAATGTTTCCTTTACTGTAATAGTTGGACTATAATCCTAATGTTGCTATGTGCTCTTGTAGATGAATTTCTAATTTTTTTCCAAGGGCAAAAATTATATATATATTTTTTAAATCAAGCTTTCAGGAAAACAAATGTACAGGACCAGAAAAGAAATTATACACAGAAAAATACCCTACAAAACAAAGAAAGGATAGTAAAAGTTATAAAGAAAAAAAAAATACAAGTAAAATACAAAGATAAACCCATGAGCATAACATTTGTCTTCTCAATGGATACTCTGAAAACCAAAGAGACCAGGGTAATTTTTTACAAAGTCTGAGACATCAGAGCTCCTATCCCAGACTACTATATTCAACCAAAGTATAAGTCAAAGTTGACAACAAAGGAAAAAAATTCCATGATAAAACAAAATTGAGCAATGTAGAAAAAAATTAACCCAGCAAAATGTCTACTCTGGCAAGGGATCACATCCAAAGACATAAGTCTATGTAATTATACATATATGCCTTTAGTATTTACTTTTAATCCTAAATAATGGAATCTAATTGAGGGGTAGACAAAGTGAGGAATCAGAGCAAGACTTGACAGAATGAGGCAGAGATAGGATATGCTCAAATCTCACAAGAATGGAAAGGAAAGACCATTTAAGAGCAATGCAAGAAGAGAGACATAGTTCAGTTTGGTGTAGTTCATTTGAGAGAAATTCAGAACAGAACATGGAGTTCAGAGGCAGTTTTTAAAAGTAGACAATGTCAGTCAGAAATTAAGAGAAGCTCATTTGAATTAGTCAACTTGGAGAGGAGTTTGAGCCAAAATAGCTGAATTGTTCCACCTAGCTAGAATTCAGAATTATCTAGAAAGAGTGAGTTTATTCAGCAGTAAATCTTAGAGGCTGAAACATTCATTTTAGGCCTTATTTAGCAGATGGAGGCTGGAAAATGAAGCCTCCATCTTTTTGTATATTTTATTTACTTACATTTCAATTGTTATCACCTTTCCAGTTTCCCCTCTGGAAAACCCCTGTACCATCTCCCTCCCCTGCTTATATGAGGGTGTTCACCCATCACCCACCCACTACCACCTTACTGCCCTGACATTCATTCCCTTCACTGGGGCATTGAGCCTTCACAGGAACAAGGGTCTCCCCCCATTGATGCCAGACAATGTCATCTTCTGCTACATATGGAGTAGTCATTTAATAAAGAATAAAATCATCTTTCAACCAAATGTTATCAAAAAAGTTAAGGAAGGACACTTCCTACTCATCAAAGGAAAAACAGACCAAGAAGAACTCTCAATTCTGAACACCTATGCTCAAATGCAAGGGCACCCAAATTCAAAAGAAAAAAAAAAACGTTACTAAAGCTCAAAGCACATATTGTACCTCATACAATAATAGTGAGAGACTTCAACATCCCACTCTGATCAATGAACAGAAAATCATGGAAACAGAAATAAACAGAGACACAGTGAAACTAAGAGAAGTTAAAATATCTATAGAACATTTCTTCCTAAAACTAAAGAATATATCTTCTTCCCAGCACCTCATGATACTTTTTGCAAAATTGACTGTATAATAAGACACAAAACAAGCCTCAACAGATAGAAGAAGATTGAAATAATTCCATGCATTCTATCAGATTACTAGGAAAAAAGGCTGGTCTTCAACAACAACAAAAACAACAGGAAGCACATATACACATGGAAGCTGAACAACTCTCTACTTAATGATAACTTAGTCAAGGAAGAAATTAAAAAAGAAATCAAAGACTTTTTAGAATGAATGAAAATGAATGCACAACATACCCAAACTTATGGGACACAGTAGAAGCAGTGCTAAGAGGAAAACTCATAGCTCTCAGTGCCTCCAAAAGAAACTGGAGAGAGTATACACTAGCAGCTTGACAGTACACGTGAAAACTCTAGGAAAAAAAATGATGAAGCAAATACACCCAAGAGGAGTAGATGGCAGGAAATAATCAAACTCAGGGCTGGAATCAACCAAGTAGAAACAAAAAGAGCTATCAAAGAATCAACAAAACCAGGAGCTGGTTCTTTGAGAAAATCAACAAGATAGATAAACTCTTAGCCAGACTAACCAGATGGCCAGAGACAGTATCCAAGTTAATAAAATCAGAAATTAAAAGGGAGATATAACTACAGAAACTGAGTAAATTAAAAAAAAAATCATCAGATCATAATACAAAAGCTTATCCTCAACAAAACTGGAAAATATGAAGGTAATAGACAATTTTCTAGACAGATACCAGGTGCCAAAGTTAAATCAAGATCAGAAACACCATCTATACAGTCCCACAAACCTTAAAGAAATAGCAGCAGTCATTAAAAGTCTCTCAACCAAAAAGAGCCCAGAACCAGACAAACCCAGAATTCTGTCAGACCTTCAAAGAAGACCTAATACTAATACTCTTCAAACTATTCCACAAAATAGAAACAGAAGGAACACTAACCAATTATTTCTATGAAGCCACACAGAGACGCAACAAAGAAAGAGAACTTCAGATCAATTTTCCTCATGAATATTGACGCAAAACTACTCAATAAATTCTCACAAACTGAATCCAAGAACACATCAAAAAGATCATTCACCATGATCAAGTAGGCTTCATTCCAGGGATGCAGGGATGGTTCAATATATGGAACTCCATCAATGTGATTGATTATATAAACAAACTCAATAAATTTCGAATTTGAAAAATCTAATGTGACTGAAAATAAAATCAAGGATGACATAATTCAGAATTTACAAATATATTCACATTTTACCACAATTTTCATTTTGATTATTTTATGGGTTATTTACCATATATAATCATTAACTTTCTTCATTTGCTTTAAAATTATGCTTATATTTTATTTTTTTTATTTGGGTTGGTCATATATTAGCAGATAATACATTCTTTTCCATATAACTTTATTATTTCCTACATTCAATTAGTTCTGGGAAGACTCAGATATTATTAGTTTAAAATTGTCTTACTAGTTTCTGTTCATCTTTCTTAGTCAAATACATGCTGTATAATACATATTCTATATTTTATGTTTATTTTATCATATTTCATTTTTACTTTTAAATGTTTTCATGTACACTATGAGACATGACTAGCTTTTTTCTATTTTTATTCTAATATATTTTAACTATTAGTATACTTAAAGTATATGCATTTTTCTGTATATGTGTCTTTATGTAAGTATGTGCACATGTGTGGGTGTTCACAGAAATTAGAGATCATCTGAAACTAGAGGTAAAGTTTGTTGTGAACCTCTGGATGTGGGTGGGTCCATGGAATGGACCTCAGTAACTCTATTAGAATAGTTAATGTTCTGCTTCTTTTTTATTTAACTTTTAAAATCATTTATTTATTTACATTTCAAATGATATCCCCCTTCCTGGTTATACTTCCAAACTCCCCCATCCCTTCCTCCTTCTATATTCTTATCCACTGAGCCATCTCTCTAACTTTAAACAACTGTCTTTCTATAAGTCTGTATGGTGCTTAAATTTTATTTCATTTCACACAGTAAATTTACCATTCACCTTTCATAAAACAAAATTATTTTGATATTTACTCTGATTTATTTTAATAATGTATACGCATTTGTAGAGTTTTCTTATACAGATTTTCTAAAATTTTTGTTTTTCATGTTAAATTTGAGAGGCAGAAGTATGATAGTTATGTTACTATAAGGTTAAATACATATATCAGGCCACCATCACATTTAGTATTTGTTCACTCTCTGAAAGTCTCCATCTTCTTTTCACTGAGTCTCTCAGTAGCATATATATATATATATATATATATATATTATATATATGTATATATCCATTTTATGAACAAATATTTGTCTAGACAGTTTTTCTATACTTTGTGCCAATTCTATCATGCTTTGATTTAATTTAAAGTATAAAATATCTTTATCATTCCAAAGAGCATTCTGGGTCACTGATTTGATTTTGTCACACTGAAACATTCAGTTCTAAATGGATATTTTTATCAAATCCCTCCCCACATAGCTCAGGGATATATAAGAACAAAGAGGCAGAAAAGTTCTTAGGTCTAAAAGTGATAGATGATTCCAAGAAGCAGTATCTTCCAGATGCAAGAGATCTGACACACATTTGAATTCCAGAGAATGTGATAGCAAGCATGGGCTCAAACCGGAAGTGGTTTCAGAATGGAGAAGGGTAAATGAGCACATGGTCCCATCCCATAACAAAGAACCAATCTACAATTGATATCCAATTTCAGTATTTTAGGGAATTGTGGTCTTCTACAATGGGATGTCACTGGGTATAATAAATGACTCATTTGGCTGACACAAAACAAACTCCTTAGTTGTGACTGTCTTTTGTTTCATTTTGTTATGTTTTAGATTTTTTTCTTACTGGAGTTTTGTTTTTATCTATTTGTTTGGTTAATCTTTAGTTTTTAGATTGTTTTGAAAGGCAGAGATAGAAACAGAGAAAGTACATTAAATTGGAACAGTAGGGATGGGAAAAAATCTGAGAGGAGTATAGAAAAGAGATTTCATGATCAAATATATTTTATGAAAACTAACAAATAGGAGAAAATAAGGGGGTAAAGTAAGGGATAAAGGTGTCTACCTGGCTTCTGATTTTCTTTTTCTTTTGGGGGGCTGTTCCAGACAGGGTTTCTCTGTGTAGCCCTCCCTGGCTGTCCTGGAACTTACTCTGTAGACCAGGCTGGCCTCAAACGCAGAAATCCACCTGCCTCTGCCTCCCAAGTGCTGAGATTAAAGGCATGCGCCACCACTGTCTGGCTGCTTCTGATTTTCATAAGGGCATCATTGATATGAGCAGCATATTCTCTTTGTGTGTATTGACAATCTAAGCTGCTATCAGATTCCAACAAGAAATCTCTGATCTGAATTTATATTCATAATTTTTGGGAGATGTCACTTCCTTTTCTAGCATTCTCTTTGGAAATTTTAATTACAATATAGTTCAATCTCATTCATTCTCCTTCTCCTCCCACCAACCACTCATTAATACTTGTATTTTTTAGAGAAACTTGAATCCAGCATCATGCCTGCTCTGGCAAGAGATCATCTCTAAAGACCTTCTATATCTATGTGATCTGGCTGGAATGCAGGTGTGCCCTGGATGACAGTATGATCTGGCTGGAGTACAGCCATGTTTTTAGTACATATTTTTATTCCAAAACAATGAAAGTAAGGTTACTTTATAGAAGAAAACAGCCATGCTTGAAAGTGACATCTAATTGTGAGGCAGACAACGTGATGAATCAGAGAAAGCTGACCACTTTCTGAATGAGTCAGAAAGTGGAGAAGCACTGGTCTTACAAGATCAACAGATAAGAGAGAATACTTAGAAGAGCGAGTCAGAAAAAGAGTGCAATTCCTTTGAGTTAGTCATTTAAACTGAGTGGAGTTGAGTTTGGCGCTGTTCGGTTGAGTAAGTGCAGTGTAATGAATTTGACTGCATTTGTGAGTTCCTGCAGAGAAATTGAAGTCGTAGAATAAGAGAGAGTCAGAAGATTATAGCAAATGACCAGAGTTATTTGGGGCCAGGCAGAGCAACTCAGTCAAAAGTCAAGAGAAGCCAGTTTAAATCATTCACCTGGGAGAAGAGTTTGGACGTGAATAGCTATATTGAAACAACTAGCCAGAGTTCAGATAGAAGTAAACATGTTGAGCTTATTCACCTATAAGTCTCTGAGATGACAATTGTATCTGGTCAATAAAAGTTACTTTTATAGGGTTTGTGCATGAAAGCCAAATTTTAGGACCCCATCTTAACCCATAACATTGCATTTTGACATAAATAAAAAATTTTAAAGTATTAAACTTTAAGATTCAATGCACAGATTTATGTACAAGAAATGTGAATGGGATTATTAAAGTATGGTATAGCAAGAAAAATGAAAATTATCCATTTCATTTTAGACATTGTTATTAATTATTTACTGAAAATTTTCATAAGACTCTATTGTTCTCTACAGAAAGTATCAGTTCAAATTCTTCAACCATTGAGCCATATCTTCTGTTTTTTAAATCTTAATCAAAAGAAATTAAAATGAATGATTATAATCTGAAGGGTTTTTATAAGTATTTGAGATTAATATAGTGTACATAAATAAAACAATACAAGCTAAATTAGACATGTAGTAATAATTGAAAACAAGATATCATATAGAGGGTTTGGGATAATGAAGCAGAAAATTATATTTCTCCTTAGAAGCCTAACACTGTCTTCCAGCTGAGTCCCAAAGACATCCCCTGTCCATTGCCTGTGGCATAAGACTCAACAGACAAACTATAATAGAAAACAATGCAGGGTAGAATGGCATTCCATTTTCACAGAGAAAATATAGTTTGGTCACTTTTAATATTTCTCACTTTCAGAACGACAGTCAAAGCTTTCTCAGGAGCCAAGGTAAGTAAATTGGCTTCATGAAACCCCTCTAGCACTAGGATAAAGCCTCCTTGCCCTCCCTAAGAGAACTTATAGATAAATGGAATTGCACAGGTGCCATATGATACATGTAATTTGGTAAAGATAAAAAATAAAAAAAAACAAAAACAGAACAAAAAACAAAAACAAAAACAAAAAACATGCTTATAGCTGACAATGGGAATTATGTCAAACATGTAAGTCCATCACAGACTTGCCTGGGCAGGATCCTTGACTCTTGGGAGAATGTGTCCTAGTCTCTAAGTCTATATTTAGGATTGCAATTTAGATATGCATGTATTTTTCTATTCATGAGTATCCATATCTAATAATTATGTTAATCTATTTAGGTAAATTTACTTACTTTATATTATTTATTTATTTATTTATTTATTTAGTTAGTTAGTTAGTTAGTTAAATCACATCATAATTTACTTATTTACACAGAGGTTGTAAACACAAAAAGGCAGGATGTGGGGAAGGGAATGACACTGGAGCATAGGTGTTCAGGGGGAGTACAGATACCTTTCAGAACAGGGTATCAGCTGGGTGTAGGTTCGGGGGATAGGTCACTATGACTCTGCCTATGATTCACTTGTCCTTATCTAAGTTGGTACTGTCCACCAAGGCTGCCTATTTATAAGACCTATGACTACTCGGGCTGGTAAATTTCCACAGAAGCTGCCTGTTTACAATAGCTTATACCCATCTGTTTCAGTGTTTTTCAACAGAGACCCAAGACTTTGTGTTAGCATGCATGTATGTCAGGCCTATTGCTGATTTTAAGGTCTATGGCTGATTTTAGGCCTTTAGTGTATATGCAGGGCTGCTCCTGACATCTCCTCCCATCTCTAAGTATAGAAGGATCTTGCACATATTCTTGTGAAGGCGGGGATAGAGGCCTGACCTCCAATAATTGAAGGGGACCTTGTAATGACTCCGGTCATCCTGTTGTTGTCCAGTGAAGCATGAGGGCCATATCCATCCCAATGTCTTTTTCCTGGAGAGGGGATACTTTTGACATCAACCCCTATGCAGTCAGGCTTGTCCCTCAGGGAACCCAGATAGATATTTTTAACTTTTATTTATATTCTCTTGCAGTGCTTAGCCTAGCAGTCTAAGCAAGAATTCAGATTTCTCTATCCATATGAGGCCTCTACACATGGGTATATTCTGTTTTGAACTTAAGTTCTGCATGTAGTGTAATGGATTTTATAATGATATGCCTTAATTTTGTTGTCATTTCAATTTTTTAAATGTTTGAATAATAATTTTAAATAGTCCTTTTCAACATATATTAAAAGTATTGATTTTATTGAAAATACTTTTGAAAGACTGAACAGCAAAGAAACAAGGAATTATAATCTAGGCTTTGGAAAACAGAAAATCATTATAGAAAACAAAAGTTATTTTGATTGTTTATAACTCTGTTTCAAGCTACTGTGAAGAACCTCCAAAATAGTGTTCATGAATCATGATATAATGACAAAAGCTCAGAATACCCACCATACAACCCACAAACGACACAGAGCTTAAGAAGAAGGAAGACCAGAGTGTAGAAGTTTCAATCCTACATAGAATAGGGAACAAAATAATCACAGGAGGTAGAGGGTGAAAGGGACCTGGGTGGCAGGAGAGAGAGGAAAAATAAGGGGGTCAGGATCAGATATTGAAAGGGAGAACAGTATAAAGGGTCAGGAAATTGAATAGAAACATATAGCAGTGGGGTATGAGAAACTGGGGATACTCGTTATAAAATCCTAGACTCCAGGGAAGGGAGAGGCTCCCAAGACCCATGACTTTAGCTGAAATACCCAGCAAAGGGGAGATACAACCTATAAAGACCACCACCAGAAGATTGGCAGGCACGGCCCCCATGTTGAGGGATGGGGCCACCCATTCATCTCAAAATTTTTAACCCAGAAATGTTCCTGTCCAAAGAAAAGAAAGGGACAAAAAGTGGAACAAAGACTGAAGGAAAGGCCATCCAGAAACCACCCCACCTAGGAATCCATGCCATCAGCAAACACCGCCCCCCCACACACACACTATTGTTTATGCTAAGATGTGCTTGCTGATAGGAGCCTGATATGGCTGTTCTCTGAGTTTTACCAGCACCTGACTACTAAAGATGCAGATACTCACAGCCAACCATCAGACTGAGCCCGGGGATCCCAACGGAAGAGCAAAGGAAAGGACTAAGGAAGCTGAAGGGATTTGCAACACCATAGGAAGAATAATATCAACAAACTGGACCACCCTGAGCTCTTGGAGGGACCCAGGACTCCAGAAACATATGTAGCAGAGGATGGCCTTATTTGACATCAATAAGAGGGGAGGGTGGCTTGATGCCCCACTGTATGGGAAGGCCAGAGGAGTGAGACAGGAGTGGGTGAGTGGATGGAGGATAAAGGGGAGGCAGAAGAGGGGTGATGGGATGAGGTTTTTTGGAAGGGTAAGAGGGATATTCTTTGAAATGAAAATGAACAAAATGAATAATAAAGAAATAAAGGAAAGAATCATGATTTTATTACTTGTCCCCCCCCACAGGGTTTCTATGTATAGCCCTGGCTGTCTTGGAACTCACTGTGTAGACCACGCCAGCCTCAAACTCAGAAATCTGCCTGTCTCTTTATTAATTTTTAGCATTTTATAAAAATGTATAATATTTTAGAGTTATTTTCACTCAAACTGATAATTCTATCAAGTTCCTTTCAAGGTTACATATCAACCCTGTTCTCTTGGCATCATGGATTGCTGGTGTCTCCATGTTTCTGTCTATGTCTCTGTCTCTGCTTTATAATATATTCTTCATTGATATCTGATGATTATTATCTTAGTTTCCAATTCTGAATACATCTTTCCATAACATTAGACTTTCTTCTTTGACAGTAAAACTACTCATTATGTATTTGATACTTGATCATTTCACTTCTGTTCTAGGCAATCAGTGAAAGACTACAAGAAATACAGCTGCATCTGACCCTAGTTATGTTGGCTACCATTACATTGAGAGAGCAAGAACACCTACCAATAGGATCTACTTTGTTCTGCTATGGGAGGAGTCTTGAAGGCTCTGTAAGGATTCAGGCTCTCAACTGGAAACTGGGTAAGTTGAAGAAAGTAACGAGCTCTGTACTCCGCTGCCAGGAAATGTGTGGGAATTCTGTAAAGTTTCTGAAGGTCCAGTAGGAGCAAAGCATGTGAATAACAATAGCAATCCCTCATAAAAACTACAGAATGAAATTGCTACTTTTGTGGTTTATAAGGAAATAAAAAACATGGCACACACATGGTTAAAAATTAGACACGATCATAGCCAACATTGTAAAATCAACTTAATAATGATCAACAATTATTTAAAGGAAGAGTTCCTTAGGAAATAATATTTTAGTTCAAAAATAAATTGGTAGCATATAAAATCAAAGAGAATAACAATCATTTAATGGTAAAAGAATAACAATCGTTTAATTTTAAAAAATCATGACATGAAATACATTTAAAAGTTTCATAATTTAAAATAATAATTTGTTAATAAATGAAAGTAATCACAGATATCTGTAATTATAAATCCACTGTTCTATCTAATTTAATACTGTATCTAAAATTCTAAGCACTATGTTCAACAGAAGTGGAAAAGCTTGTTCCTAATTTGAGTGTATATTTTTGGGGCTTTAAACCGCATATTTGAGTCATAGGACAAAGAAATGAACCTGAAATTGACTTGAAATCTGGAACCCTACTGGAAAGCATTCATAGTGCTAGAAGGTGCTCAGCAGGTCTGTGGAGGAGAAAAGTTATTAAGAGCCTTACCCAGCCTTGATTCCTGCTTGTTAAAATAATGGCAAATCTTGAAAGATATGACTAGTTGGACAATAGATGCATAGTTATAGACAACAGACAGTTTTCAGTGGGATCATCCTATCAAGTGGATTCTACAAATTGAACTCACATCATCAGCCTTGACTGCAAGTACCTTTATTTGCTAAGCTAAACATATTTTGACACAAGAATATGTTTCTTTAAATGATGAATTCACATATTTTTTTCTTTGTTATTTATAGTTTTCATTTTTCTTCCTATTTCATATTAAATATTCATCATTGTTATCCTTTAACTGTATGCTTAGTAGTCACATGGATTATTAACTTCTGGCTTTATATATATATGTACATGTTCATGTGTGTAAACATACTCATATGAGGGTGTCTGTGTATGTGTTGAGAAATTATCAATAAATCTTAGAAATATTACCTAACTACATTTTTTCCTACTTTATTTGATGGCAGCAGTCACTCTTACATTAAACACACAATATCCATCTTTTATTTTTCTTTTTATGTGTTGTCATGGATTGCTATTTAATTAACTTTCAAATACTTAATTCTACTAAAGATTTTTTAACATGCAGTCTAAGCATATTTATTGAGTGGTTAAATGTAATTTTGAAAATTTATCTGTGTTTTTTTTAAATAATTACTTTCCTAGCACCTTTTTCATTTTGTCTTTTAATACAGAATTTATGCCAACCAAGTTTGCTTTGGTATGTTATTTACAATTACAGGGTTGTCATCTATTCTGAATATATTTGTATATCTTATGGTTTCTAGTCATTTCTGACTACATTTTTTCTTTCTAATTTTGCTTAAATAGCAAATACTTTCTTAAAAATAAAAATATCAAACTAAGTCTAATTATGCTGAAAGACCCAGCCTAGCTAATTCCATTTTGTGTTCAGACTCCATCTTATGTCCAGCATGTCCTTAGTTTAAACTTAGTAACTTAGAAAAAAAACACAATTTGTTCCAGGAATAAAGACATCCCTTAACAAGAGCCACTCTACTCTAGATAATGGGAAATGCCCAATGTTATGTCTAGGGCAAATGACCCATATTAACCCCCAGTGTGTGTGTGTTAGTGTGTTGTGTGTGTGTGTGTGTGTGTGTGTGTGTGTTTATAGTAGCTAAAATTTTTGTGCAAACTGTGATTTCTGAAATGTCAACAAAGTATGTAATTGCCAAGTTGTACAGTTCCTCATCCTGCTAAAACTGTATAAAAGGCAAGGCTGACACCTGCTCAGGACCTTCCACACCAAATAATTGTATGAGAGATTAGAGGGGTCTTAGCTGGAGCTTGAATAAAGAATCTTTGGTTTTGCACAAAAGTAGAACTCCTGGTAGTCTTTGGTGGTAAGTGGTGATCTCACAGTTGCAGTTTGGGCATAAACACATGAGGGCTTGTCCAGCATCATCACAACACCCCTCCCCCATCCCTGACCAGTGGAATAAAAGACAGATCATTAACTGTGCCTTGGTTGATGTTTGTCTGAGTGTTTGAACTTTTTCAGTTGTAGTAACTATGTATACTGGTAATTTAGTAACTTAGCACTGCCACAGGAGATCCAAGAAGATGTGTTGTATTCCCCAGGGAAGCAAGAGTCAGAAGACCTTCCTGACACCTCAGTAAGTGAATGAATCTCCTTAGTTTCTCTGGAGAATCACTGTGGGTTGCTCCTGCTTCAGGACATTCTGCTGACATTTGACTTTCACTTTTGATATAGCATGTCTCATGTTTGAACTTAGAAGGGAACCTGGGATTTCCTCACTCTCTAGGAGTCAAAGACATCATTTACAGCCAACATGAACAACTAGACCAAATGCCCTACATCCTCACCTGACATGATATCATAGACAACCCACCTGCCTTGCTGAAACCTCTTCTCCCATGGAATCACATCCTGGTGGTTAAAGAAGATAAAACAGAGAAACCTAAACCAACAGCCCCCATCTACTCTATTTTTCAGGATAGTGGGGATACAGACTTTCTTCTCTCCTCTCCTTTCCCTACCAGCACCAACCACCAGTCCCTGATACCCCACAGCAGATGTTCTTGATTCTGTCAAGACTCTTGTCTGTACCCAGAGGGAGCTGTGGGTTTGGCTTAAGGCAATCTACTAGGCTGATCCTCCACCTACCCCACAAAACTACTACTGACCTGGTGACTGTGTGATCATCAAGTGAAATCCCTAGAACATTGATTCTTTTGGAATCACGGGTTATCCCCAGTGGTAAGGGTAAGCTTCTTACCTTTATCTCCTGCCAGACATTGCTGTTTCTCTGCATCTGAGTTAGCTTTGGTCACAGTAGGATTTTAGCCAGATCCTGCAGCATCTGCTTGGCATTTGTATGAGCCATGCTGAACTCTTAAACGATTTGCTTTGCTGCTCAGGTAACTCATGTAATGGCCAAGGCCATTGGGACAGATTAGAAATTATGTTGTGCTTATAGGCCCCAAAGTTCTGGACAGATAGAAAGGATGAATAGAACTTTAAAAGAGACAATTACCAGATTAACCATGGAGACTGGCAGGGATTGGGTGACTCTTCTTCACTTTGCACTCTACAGGATAAGGAACTTGCTCTATACTTTTGGACTGACCCCTTTGAGATCATGAATGGAAGAACTCCTCCCATAATGCCTAATATAAAGTTGGATGTACTAACTGAATTTGCTGATAGACATGTTCTTGATTCTCTCAAGACTCTTGTCTACACCTAGAAGGAGCTGTGGCTCTGGCTAAAAGCAATCTATCAGGCCACTACTCCACCTATCTAGCACAACTACCAGTCTGGTGATTGGCTATTTATCAAGCAACATCCACATTGGAAAGGCCATGTATAGTTGGAATGACTACTCCTACCATTCTTAAAATCAACAGGATTCATCATACTTACACTTGCCTAGATGATACTAATGTCAGTGCAGAGGACACCATACCCAATGCACCCAAATGGTGAGTGTACAAGTACAAGGACAACCACATAAATCTCAAACTACATGTTCCTAGTTTTATTTCTTGTTTTTATTTCCAGCCTGGGGAGTCCCCTCCGAGACACCAACCCTATTGCCATGGGTCCTAAGTGAAGTATCTATGGGAGATTAGCACCCCTGGAAACTTAGCTTTCTTATCTTATTTTCCATCTCAAATCATTATTTCAAAGAGGGAGAGATGGCTATATTAGTAAGTGTAGTTTGTACTTCTATTCAGGCCACAAAAACAAGAAAAAAAACGTGGCGAACAAAATGTGTGGAGTGCAGAGTACTATTTTTGGAAATCTTTGGATTATATAATCACAGGACACTTTTGGTAGATGCCCCA
>JAJTUV010003856.1:0-58144 GCA_021653895.1 Mastomys natalensis | reverse complement strand
AAAAAAAACCCATTGAAAAAACTAAGAAGAACAAAGTTGACCCTTTTTTTCCCAAAACTTGAAAAAAGTTTTTTTTTTTTTTTTTTTTTTTTTTTTTTTTTTTTTTTTTTTTTTTTTTTTTTTTTTTTTTTTTTTTTTTTTTTTTTTTTTTTTTTTTTTTGACCCAACATTTTTAGGGTCTCTTTCCCTGATTAACAAGTAATAAAATCAAAGAAGATCAATCTTGCGAAATTATAAACAACATAAAGTGCTTCCATATTTTCTGTATCTTCATGGGATATTCTTGTTTGCCTAGAGTTTCTTTTCTTTTTGCAATAAAAGGCCAATCAAACGTCCCCAAAAAGAATTTAGGTATCTTTTTTGGTATGATCCAAGATTAATAGAAAAAAAAAATTGGATTGCTTCAGAAAATCCTACAGTCCCAGCAGGGTTCAATTTAGTAGATATATACTATTTACTCTTTTCCCTAAGGAAGCCCTTTACAGGTAAATGTTCCTTATTTACTAAATTGTCTCAAGCAATGGTGCCTTGTTCCTCTGGCAGAATGTATTCTTAAGCAAAAGAGCTAAAAGAATTCCAAAACATTTTGTGTTTCGTTTTTTTTGTTTTGCTTTTTAAAGGTACACTAAGTGGTTTCCTGGCGGGGGCAAAAGCAATTGGTGTAACATAGTTGGCTTACATTTCCTCTCCCTCTTTCTCTCCCCTCCTTTTCTCTCTCTTTAATTTTTTTGGTTTGCTTTAAAATAGTAAAATTATTATAACAGAAATTTTCCACTTCCCAAACCCAGTACAAAAAAGTTTGATTTCTCTTTAGATTGAATAAGAGAGAAAATTCAAGAGAAGTCATTGTATTTTCAACCCCCTGAAGCAAAGAAGATATTAGAGGTTTTTTTGTTTCCCTTTTTCCCTGAATTTAAAAGACAAATGGGAAGTCAGCTCAACAAAAAGAAACATCTCTAGAATAAGAACTAAACAGTTCCCATCTTGGTATTTCTATTTGTTAGAGGAAAGGGGGAAATAAGTAAAAGGAAAGGAAAGGAAGGAAAGGGAAGGGAGTAGGGGGCGGAAGAGAAGAAAAGAAGGGAAAGAAGAAAGAGAGAAGAAAGAGGAAGAAAGAAATTTTTCATGATGGGGTAAGTTTAAGTTGCATGGTATTTTATTTTCCTTAAAAGTTATTTAAGGCACTGTATTTGATTTACCTTTCAAGGTAATCCTTTCAAAGGATTTCACATCTATTGATGTCAAAATGTAAGATAATTACTTTAATATTTGTTTAGGAAATAAAGGAAATATTTGACTTTAATATTAAAAAGAATAAAAGAAAATAAGCTCAAAATCCTACGGGTGGAGTTTTTATAAGAAAGGGAAATTATTAGCAAAGATATTTTGGTAGCACAATATTCCAAAAATTAAAGTACTATTCCAACAGATTTTAAAAAGAGATTAGAAATATTAAAGAAGCCTTTTTCAATCCCTGAGAAAAAAAGATTAGGACTTTTTCACCCTAAATTTTTAAACAAATTGGGAAGTCAGAAAAGCAAAGATAAAAATCCCTTCCAGAAGGGAACAACTCCATCTAGGGATTCTAGAGTAAGAAGTGTAGAATTAAGAACACAGGAAGGGAGGAGAGGAAGGGGGATGGAGGGCGGAAAAATAAAATAAAAAGAAAAAAGAAGAAGGGGTTGAAGAACATTTTCATATATGTTTTAAATGGGTCCAGGTATTTAAAACCTTTAAAAGGGTTATAAGAGAAAAAATAAGCTTTTTGAAATATCAAAGATTAAAATTTACAAAGCTTTTTATCACAAATTTAGTCTTAAAATTTATAGCAAATGTGTTGTTTGCAGACTTAAAAGGGAAATATTTTTGACTTTGTTTAAATTAATTAAAAAGAAGGAAAGGGAAGCTGTTAGGCCTACAGGGTGGCTTCTGCAAAATTCTGGAAGATGAATGGTTCCTTATTTCTATTTGGTTTATCAAGTAAGGGAATAAAAGATAAAGTAGGGAAAAAAGAGGTAAAAGACAAAGAGAGGAGATAGCAAGAAAATGAAAACTAGAAAAGAGAGAGCATATGGGAACTAAAAAAGTTTAATACCTCGTTACTTTCCTTGAGACAGATGCTTAAACCATGTTTTTACACTTTCAGTGTTTTGTAGATGATTTGGACTTTGTTCATAAACCATATCAAAACCCAAAATCGAGGGGGAATCTTTTGCTCATCCTGACAAAAAATCTCAAGGTTAATTAATTAGAGAATTAAAACAAAATAACTCTCAACAGGTAAAATCTATCTTCTGAAACTGTCAGAGATAAGGACAACATCTTGGGGAAAGGCAAACACAGGCTGTTTGTGTCAGGTGGTTTTGGTTGAAAACTTTTTTTGGTTTTTTAAAACAAAAAAGAAAGGGAAAAAAGGGGAAAAGGAGAAAAGGGAGTAGAAGAAAGAGAGAGAAAGAAAAAAGAGAAGAGGGACTGAGAAAAAAAAATTTTGAATCCTGTGTCTTTTCTTTTAAGGAGGGCTAATGCCACCATCATTTGGATGGAGAAAGGTTGAACATTTAGTCTTCATTAAAAAATAAAATGGCTAAAATCCAAATCTTAATTAGGTCTAAACAAACTCCAAGCATAACTAAACTCTGCAACTGCCGTTTGGACAGAGACACCAAAAGGCCAGAAGGGGCTGTTTATGTAGGTGGGTTCCAATGTTTAAACAAAAAAGGAAAGGGCTCAGAATTTCAAAAAACAATGTTGGCTAGCTCTAAAGCCCGACAGATAAAAAGGAACTTACATTCAAAATTGGGGGGATTTTATTGAGAACACCTAAAATGTACTAGATGCTGTACTAGATCTATGTATACGTAATGGAAAAATAAACATAGAATTATTGACTTTCAGAAAATTCATAAAATAAAGAACTTTGTTGGATTAATCTTAGTAATGTCACCATTGAGCCAAACATCTTAGCTCACAGAGTGTGTTCTGTTTGAAATATGTATTCTGCCTCTAGTGAGAGAATGGGTCACACAACTCTCAAGTGCAGGGAGTGCGTATAAAGTACTGGAGAAGATAGTATAGCCAGTGTTAAGGTTAGCCTTTTAAGGTCAGATGAAACAGTAAAAAGAAAAAGTCAAAGAGTGGACTGTCAACATAAAACACAACTCTCACCTCCAAGGGGATAAGAGATTTTTTATTCTGGAAACAGCAATGAGTGACCAAGGCTACAGAACACAGATTACTAAGAGAACATAGATTTGGGGTACCTCAAATTTTCTGTTCCCATGTGGTAACAGTTTAATGAAGTCTTTATGGTCCCAGAACAAAGAAAATCATGAACTAAGGCACTTCTCAAATATATTTGTGAATTATTAGGTATGATGGTTAAAACAGATATACTAAGGACTCACATACTTTTGGTTGGTGAGAAGTCATGACCACTTAAGTTAGTATAAAAGGTTTCATTTGTCAGTCATAAAGACGATAACTAAGACACAAAGATATAGCAGGACATTTCCCCCACATGTTGGGAGGAGCTAATGTGGGAGGGGTAAGAAGAGGAAGAGCTAGGCAGAGATGTAGGAGCGATGGAGGACCACGCATGTATCGAGAGCAGTCCGGGGTAACAACTTATACCATAAAGTTGGATATTGGGACACACCTCTAATTATGTGAGCATCTTGTTAATTGAGCATTATCAAACTTATAAAGCTTTTGGATAATCTTTAAGCATTAGAGTCTCATTTCTACCAGGTACCACTTGGATGCCAGGATGGTCTGAGCTCAGCCCAACATTGTGGAGACAGCGTAGAAGATTGGCAGAACCATCTCCCATGCTGGAGTCTCATGGGTGCCAGGACTGGTGTTCTGGTCTGCCTGAGCAGGGGGCCTGAGCTGCGGTAGCACCCAAGAACATGGTGCTTGTGGCCTCAGGCCATGCCTAGTTGGGAAGATGGTAGGCCCTGGAACCACAAGCTAGTTCGGGTGCCACTGATATAAATATTAACCTCAACACAAAGAGGGGAAGAGTTCGCTTTTGAGGGTGTTAAAGACGGTTCCTGTCAAAGTGTAAATAGATTCCAGGAGATGTGCTTCTTTTAAGGAACTTTTTTCAAATGGAAGAAACATTTGTCATTGTAGCAAGTAATTCTCCAATCAGTGTTTTCCCAAAGAAAGCAAAGGTCTTAAGGATAGACATCAATACAGAAGGAAAACACGCTTCTTATAGCTACAGGTTGCAGGTCAGAATCATACCTTCAAACAAACGACAGTATGACCATGTTCAGAATAAGAATTTAGTGCTAGAAATAGTAAACTTACCCACATAGGGTCTTTTGAGGACAGTTGTGATGACTGCAATTTTGTACAACTCCTTACAAGTTTCTCCAGAGGTCCTTAGCTAAAAGAGAGATAATCTGAAGGTGCATGTACAGTCATTTACAAAGCAACACCTTCCCATGTTGCTCTAGGTGAATAATAGTGTCACAACACTGCAGGGGAATCGCTCTGGGAAGAGGGTAAGCCTCTTTCCTGGTATGTGAATGAACAAAGACTTCTGAATGAACTTGGGCACTCACAGCAGAGGTTGAACTGAGTGTTATTGTTCCTCAGAGAATTCTCTAGAGTTCTCTTCTATCAGAGTAGTTCTGTTTGGCTCCCTTTGGTGCATGTGCAGAGGTGGACTTACTGGCTCTGTCTGCCGATCAGCTATTCTGTGATTGTATTTTCTAAAAGCCTCTGGGTCTTCTCACTTTCTCAGTATAAATAACTCTTAAGAAATGTTCTTAGAACTGAGCAATCCGTTGTTTCCAAGCAAGGTTGCTTACTTACCGTATAGTGTGAACTTCTAATTATTATCTTCCCTAGTGATTCTTAGTTGTTGGAAAGGGTTAAGGCTTTTTGAGAAACCCATTTTTTTCTACCTTTAGATTTGGGGTAGTTGTGTTGGTCAAGTGTCTCACAGAAGGTTTATGGTAATAATGAGATCCTAGTTATAAAGGCTTTGGGGAACTCAGATGAAAGATGTGGGATAAATACAAGACAGGGTTATTACAGAGTGTACCAAAGAGCTGGCTGCCTACTGATCTTTTCTTTAAACTCTGGCATGGAGAGAATGGGGGATTGCATATTTATCATTTGAACTAGACCTTTAATTAGAAGTTTAAGGATTAAGAAAATATCATCTGTGTGAAAAAAGTCTTTCTCAAATAAAAGGTGTACTGTTATTCTTGCTGCACTTGACCTATATACACATCTTGTGATGGAAAAGAAGGGCCTAACTTGCACCTTCTTCTGTGTACATTGTTGTCTTTAATGCAGCAAGTATAACTTGAATGGTCATTAATTTCGTTGGCTCCTCAGTGCTTCAGCATGTAGATGTCTGTGTTCTGTCCTCTTCCCTCTCTGTATGTGGTGTGCTTAGGTCCTGTGAGCGGCCATTTCCGCCCTAGGTTTGCTGGAGGAGTCATGGAGTTGCTTTGTGGAGATCAGTGTGTTTGCTGCTTGTAGCCAACACTATCCCAGGTGATACTGTTTGTGGTGGTCTAGGTTTAGGCTGAGTGTTTCAAGAGTTTCTTCTTACACAAGAATGGAATAAAAATATACAGGCAAAAAGATTGCCCAATACTGAAGTAAATGAGGCAAAAATAAAGCACACATGTAGTAAAGCAAAGATACAGCCCTTGGCTGTGAATGAGCCAAGCATAGTTTGACAATGCTGGTCATGCTGAGATGTTAGCCTAGAATCAAACGTGTGCATCTTCTAAGAACAAGTGATTTTAAAGTTAATAATAAGGCTTGCCCATATTGTTGTGGTTGTACAGACAAACTATATATATGGAGGCCTGTTTAAATATGGAGAGCAGTGCAAATTTATCAACTCTCCCTTTCCACACTTCCAAAACAACATAAAGACATTTTAGAATAAATTGAAAATGCTAGAATTAAAAAAGACAAAGATAACTGAAGACAACTTAAGGTGGATGAAAAATGTCAGCACACTCCTGGAGTCGTAGGACTGGGGAACAGACAGAAGAGCGTGGCCTCTCTTTCAAGGTATGCTGAGAGTGAACTCACCGGAACAAATGTCACTGCTACAGCTGCTCTGTGCTGGGAACTGCTGTGTAGAGATTCTTATCATCATATTCAAAGATTTGAATTCATGCACAAAAACAACAATGTAGCAAATGAATTTAATTAAAAACCAGATACTACAAAATAGAACAGTGAAATTGAATGAAATCTTTTTTAAGAGCCCCAGATTAATATCTGGGGCTGCTTTTTATAGCTTGAGGATGATGATGATGATGATGATGATGATGAGATGATGATGATATTAGGAGGAGAAGGAGGAGGATGGAGAGGAGGAGGAGGAGAAGGAGGAAGGGAGAGAAGGAGAGAAAAGAATTGTTTCCTAGGGATGGCATGTGAGTTGTCTCCTATTTTTGTTGATAGGCATGGGGTATATAAGCCTCTCTTCATTGCACTTATCCTTTCTCATAATGCATCTAATTTTAGCTATACTCACATCCATCATGTTTAGTTATAAAATGGTAAATAAGGGATTTTCCCTAAAATTACCTTGCCTTTCTGTGCATATATCCAAATTCTGCAGAATCTGCATCAATGAGCTGGCCTTAGCTCTGGAATATGCTTCAGAATGTGTTTGGCTTCACAAGGGCAATGGCTGAATGCGTTCGTCGAACTCCATTGCTTCATAAGAGATGTGCATTCAACTTTGTGGAAGTGGAAGCCAATTCGCTAAGTGCATTGGGCTAAGGGCTGCATATAGCTTAATCCAAGCAGGTCTGAGTCTTGTCTAACTCACTACACCTGCTTATCATGAGGCTTCTCTGCTCACCCTAGAGCCTGGGTTTGAATCTGGAATGGGGAAAATCAGATTATGTTTATGTAGGGAGATGATGAATCTGAGTCCAAGTAAGATAGACAGGATGCTAGTCTAGGAAGATAGGCAGCAGATTCATTTGCACTTTTAACTGACACTTACTCTTTGGCATATAAAAACTGAGCAGTAGGTTAGGTGAAGTCTCACTGTAGATGCAGCACTAAACAGGCATGAGATTCACACTGCATACTGAGTTTTCAGTTCCCAGACTCATTTTATTGACTTTCCTTCTTTAATAGAGAAAAAAGAGAACCTTTTCTCATAGAGGAATGAACAACTCTATGAAAACTATATATGATGTCTAGGTCTTTAGAAATATCCCCACTGAAAATTAGTCTCTTGTGATTACTAGCCCATGGTACCTACTTGCTAATAAATGAGCTCAGCCCATGATTTGGAATTTCCATCTGTTTTATAGTGTTTCAGTCATCTGAGCAACAAAATCCAAAAGTCTCTGTATCCATAAACCTTCCAAGATAACAAATAAAATAATCAGATGAATGTGCCAAGGTATTCAGAAACATAGGAATAAAATGGGTTACAGAAACCCAACAAAACCATACTGACTTCAGAGGGACTAGGGAGATTATTCAGTAAAGTTACACAAACAAAATGACCAGAGCTCTATCCTAGCCCATGGTATGTGACTGTAACCACTGTGCTGGGAGTCAGAGACAGGTTAATTTCTGGAAATGATTCATAAACTGTTTTTGCCATTTGATGATTACCAGGTTTGGAGAGAGAGAGAGAAAGAGAGATGCTGTCTTTCAGAAAAAAAAAAAAAGATAAGGTTGGTGGAAATGGAGGAAGACACCACTTCTGCCTTTTATATAGTATACACATGTGTATATATAGACACAAACATGTTAGTATCCGCATTTACATGAACATATGACATATATAACAACTTTATACAGATAGAGGAATATATAAATCCATGAAATAACATCATGGTTCTTTAAAAAGAAAATCAGAAATAAGAAGAACAAAAGTTTTGGCAGTTTGATAGAAGAGATTTTTATGTCTATGAAGTTGGAAGATAGAATCTGAAAAAAAAATTGCCCAGAGTAGTAAATGGAGATGAACTGAGGTAGGATAGGGTGGATAAACAGATGATACAGGAACGAAAGTATTTATAAGCTCAAAACAGGATGTCTAATATCTAAAGGAATTTTCATGAAGAACGATAAAATATACAAGAAGGTAGTAATAAACATATAATTGAAATGAAATAGAAAAGGTAAAAAAGTATTTTATGCAACTCAGCAAGTAGAACTGTAACGCATTCAGACAAAGTCTAGAGACTAAATTTAAAGACTGATGATTAGGATTCAAACTAGAATAGAGCTTCTAAACAGAACCACAGATGCTTTGGCAAGGGTAGAAGAACTATCTCCACAATTCTAAGTCAAAATGGCTTCCAAGCTGAAATTCTAGGTGTATGACAATGCTGTTTGAGCCTTCCTTACTGGGAGGTTCCCTTATGTGTGAGATGTTTATCTAGAGTTAGCATCTTAAAACAGAAAGCATTATGTCACATTATTCTGAAAGCAACTGAAATTGGATTAGTCATAATACATTAGCTCTGGTCTCCAAAGATGTTAGATCCTTATCCTGAGCTGTTAGAATATTAAAGTTCCCAAAGTTTGTTTTTGAGACCTCTCTTTTTCCTGCTCACAGGAGAATTCAGCTTCTTACTTTTTAATAATGTTCATCAGAAATGGTAGCTCTGTCTCATAGGAAAAAACAATAAAATAGAACACCCAACACAAACAGAAGATATTTAGTAGAGTAGAATGACACAAGGGTTAAACATTAGGGTACAGGAATTATCCAAGATTGCTGTAAGCAACCTGTTGACATGTACATCACTAATGACATATAGAAAGGGGTTGGGGATAGCTGTTTGTGTAAACTACTTGTACCTAACAAATGTCAAAAATCCCTGGGGAAATATTGTTAATAAGGAAATAGTGACAGATTCCTATGACTCTCACTAGCTAGATAGGCTAATTGGTACATCCCCAGCAAATGATGAGATCTCTCTCTCTCTCTCTCTCTCTTCTCTCTCTCTCTCCTCTCTCTCTCTCTCTCACTTTGTGTGTGTGTGTATGTGTGTGTGTGTGTGTGGTGTGTGTACACATGTATGCATTTAAGGGTACATACACATGCATGTGGAAGCCAGAAGCACTCAGGTGCTTTTCTTCAGGAGCTGTCCACATTGATATTTGTTGACTCATGCTTTTGGTGTTCTGAAATTTGCTGGCTTGGCTAGTTGGTTGACCAGACAGCCTGAGAGATCTGCCTGTCTCTGCCAACATATTGTTTAGATTAGCAGTGCATACTACAATATCCAGCACTTCTACCAGGTTCTGGGTATGGATTTAAGTCCTTAAGCTAGCTAAAAATACCTTACTGACTGACTGAGTCACATCCCTAGCTTTCAACCAATCCTACTTCAGTCATCTTTGTTCTAGATATACTAATCTTGGATTCAAATTAGCACCACAGTGTTTAATGAGTTCTCCAATCTGTATGTGTGTACGTTGTAAATTCTATGGAAGTAGTTTTTTAAAACTTCAAATATGTTGAGGCCATTCCTTTCCACAGCTCTCCATTGTTTTTGATTCAATCTCAGTTTCCACTACCCCTTCACAAATTCTTTTTTTCCTATAACTTTTCTGTTCTTAGCTTGCATGTACCCAGTTGGGTCCTGCACCTATATTCAGTCATTTCTACAGTGGTGTCATTGAAGGCATCCTATTCTGTTTTCCTTAGGATCTTTGCACATGTCACTGCTTTTGTTTAAAGCTTTCTTTCCTGCCTGTCTCCATTCCTTTTAAGAACACATGTCTCATTTAATGAGAACTGTCCCTCTTCCTCTTCCTACAGAGAGCCCTCCTGAAGGCCATGCTTAGCAGTCCATTATACAAATGGACAGTCATTGTTAGCTTGCCCCACTCTAAAAATACTCATTGCAGAATGCACAACCACTAACTTAGCACTTCTGAGAGCTCAGAGTCTGTGTGGGAGAAACAGGCTGTTGTAATAGCAAGTTTCCTTGTGATATTTATTAATAGCCTCAACTAACATCAGGTTATTTTCAAGTGAAAGACTCTTCTTACAAGCATGTGCTAGTGATTGATCTTTGTCAGTGCTCACTATCATCTCTCATCTTGTGTGGGTGCCTGTTCTGGAAGGTGTTCCATGATTATCTCTGGCCCAGCCTGATGTGGGTGGTCCTGGCCAAGGGACAGAGTGTGAGCCTGGATGGGGAATTGATTCTGCTGCCTCTGCTGATGCCTCTGCCCTCATCTCTGCTGTCACTGCCCTGTTACACCCTGGTGCTACAATTGTCTCTCTATGATGAGCCAGTCCTTGCTATGTTGGCTAGCGGGGAGGGAGGGTCCTGAAGGCGTTTTGGGAGAGCAGATCTCTGCCCAAGTGTTACAGCTCTTGCAACAGAAACTCTTGGACAATGGGATGATTCTCACACACTTTTTACTTCTCCTGAATAGAGCCTTTATATACAGATTCAGGTGGGTTAGGGTCTGGCAGCAGATAACGCCTATTGGCTTGATCTGAGAGCATAGAGATACCTCATCTACATGTGGGAGAGCCTGAGGCACCGTTCCTCGTGACTGATGGCCATAGACCTCTCTGTGGGAGAGGCTGTGAAGGGCTGAAACTAAATGAAAAGAACCAGGTCCCAGGAGCAGAGCCAAACACCTGCCGTCTGATAAATGTCTGGGGTTTGAGGCCTATGCTCAACTAGGCATCCAGCTGCTTCTCACAGCCCACCGCCCCACAATCTGTAGTTCACCTAAGCACACCTAAGACAGAAGAAAAGGAATTCCACTAGATAGCAACCTTACTTCAAGGTGTGGATTAAAGTAAATTAGAGAAAATCTTCTAAAGTTACAGATGCTAATGAAAATGGATTACAGTCATTCTCTTGCTGTTAGTTTTGATAAATGTTTATTCTCTCAATGCACATTAAAGATTCATTGGGGAAATGCTGTGAAAGATTCAGGCCTAGGTTAATGGATAGTTGGTAAAGTGCTTGCTGTGTAATCATGAGGTCCCAAGTTCAGAGTCTAAGAACTACATAAAACCATTTATACTAGCAGGAACACAGGTCTCTAATCCCAAAGCAACTGTGGTGTGATGGGCATTGAACACAGAAGAATCCCTGGAAGCTCACAGACATGCTTTCCAAATAAATGTACCATAGGACAAGAGAGTCGATCTCAAGAGAATATGGAATGCAAGGACCCAAAACTGAGAATGTCCTCTGACTTTTGTATGTCTACTGTGATCTGTGAGCACCTGTGCACACATGGACAACCAAATACTGAGACATACAAAAAAAAGTTAAAGATTGAGGCAACTTAAAGTACATGAAACTTACTACATTATAGAAAAAGAGAGAAAGGAAATATCATTCCTTCTTACTGTAATAAATCAGTATTGGGTGTGTGTTTCCATCGCCGCTTCAGAGATAAGGTCTGAAAAAAAATGAAGGACATCAAATTGGGCATTCAAATAGATCATTGAAATGAAAGCAGAGCAATAAGACTCACAGAAACAGCTGGGATCCTGACTCCCAGCTCTCCTAGCTCTGGAACTAAGTAAGCCTGGATGTCCTGTAGCATAGGCCACTGATATTTGTCAGGCTTCTCAATAAATTGGCAATGAGAGTCTAAGTCCTTGCAAGGTGGGAGATAAATTAGCATACCGCCAAAGGTGCTGAAAAATGCAGTGTTCATTTCATAGCTGAAATATTTGATAAAGTCATAATCCTCCCATAATCTCTCCCCAGCTTTAAATAACAGCTCTTCTCTGTGCTCAAAGTTTAATTTTGTTGGCTGCCCTTGTCTTATAGTTATATTTAGTGGAGTCTGAAATATCATTTCATGCTGAAAGCTGAAGCTTTTTGTCCTAGCAGAGTGGAACAAACCCAATAAATCAAGGACAGAGTGAAAAGGAACAAAAACAGGCTACTGGAAACTTATTTCCCCTGAGTGGGCCAGCTTTCTCCTCATGCCTGCAGGTGTACTGCATCTGACATGTTTTTTTTTTTGCTAAGTGCTTGTGTTGTAAGGATTTGACTTACAGCTAGAGTGCATCCTGGCTGACAATGCTCCAAGTGCTTTAGATGCATATATGAAAAATACATGCCTAAAATAGCATCTCTAAATATTTGAAGCCCCAACCTAATGTCCTTTCATTTTCTCCTATCTCAGTAATGTCTTAAATTTGCCCACCCTCATTTTCTTCCACTGCTGTTCTAAATTTTGGTATGAGCAATAAACAAAGGACACACAAGAGTAGGGAGACTCCAGAAAGTTAAGATTATATAACCAGCATCTATGATTTGCTTGGTCTATGTTTGGCCAAGTTGTCACTCTGGAGAATGCATTATTTAAAATGGATGTTAAACCATCTGTCAGGTAATTGTTATGATATCACACAGTTGATATCTTGATGGTGTTACATTACATTTTTTTCTGGGAAGATACACATTTTCACTCCAGATGGGCACTAACAAACCAAAGTATAATTACACAAATGTCTATGTTAATAAACCAATGACTTTTTAAGGCTTGCTTACAGAGCAGAGCATGAATGACCCCTAAACAGTTGCATCATCACAAACTCCCATCACCAAGGCATTGTATCACCACAGAGTCAATCCATCTTAGATAGTAACCTCAAAAAAATTACATCATATAGTCTTGCTTTTAATTCAACCTCCTATTTGTATATACTCTAGCACCTCCCCACATCACTCATCAGATGGGTGAAGGCAAAGGAATAAGATGTGAAATAATAGGTGAGAATTTCCTAACTCTCTAGTCCTCCATCTGCTAGGTAGTGTCAGTATATATATTAACATTCTCATGGACCTAGTTGCCATTGGATTCTTCTGCTGTAATAGCAATGGATAATGGTGCAATTTTACGATGGCATCTCATTACAACCAGAGTAAAAAGTGTCACACAACAAGTGCTCAGTCTTGATTGGCAACTTGATGGAAACATATCTTTGGATATGTATGTGAGAAACTTTCTAGACTATATTAATGACTTGGGAAGATTCATCCAAAATGTGGGGGCATCACTCTAGTGCTTTCTATACAAAGAAGAATGTAAACTGAGCATAAGCATCCACCTCTGTCCTCTTTCTGGCTGAGGACACGGACATGAGTCTCTTTGGTGCATTGAATCTCCTATTAAAACAGATGTTGTTTTAACCTATGAAGCAAAATAAATCTTTCTTTAGTTGTTTGAGTCAGATTTTTGTCTCTTTAATGAAGAAGTTAACTAATGCTGAATCTAAGCAGAATTTACTTGGGTTTATGCATGTTACCTGAGTGAAATCCAAGAGTCATCTGCTTTTTGGACTCAAGTAATCCTCTACTGAGAAAGTTCTGTCCAACTACCCTTAGGTGGTGGCAGAATTCTTGTTCCTTGGTCTTAAAACCAGTTTCCTTCGTGGACAGAAAGATAGTAAGTGCCAGAAATGGTAGATGACTCCAAGAAAAGAGTGTCTTTGAGACACACCAAGAATGATGCACATATCCACAATTATTTATGTTATAGAAAGCAGAGACCGCCACCTGGTGCCCAGCTAGAATCATCACCATGACTAGCATTCCTGGTGCTTGAAGATACTCTGCATGTTGCTGAAGGATAATAGTATTGTCCTTTCCCACAGAGACTGGGGCAACATATATAATGCCTGTGCAGGTTCAAAAGCAGACAAAATCTTAGCACTGAGAAAGGAAAGTGACATCAAGTCTCTGCCTTAACTAATAGGCTATTTACAATTGAAGCATTCTGGGAAAGAGAAAATTAATTTTCTTCAATGTAGTGTTGCTGGGTATATCAACCACATACAGGCAGATTACATGCTCAGTATATTTTAACGAAACAAAACTGACTCCATGTTGTGGTGAGTGTGTGTGTGTGTGAGTGTGTGTGTGTGCTTTTTAATTTATTTAGTTCAGGGAGTTTTGCTCTTTTTTTGTTTTCTTTACTTTTAGTTAGTCCAGTTTTATTTTATTTTTATTTATTTATTTATGAAAGAGGGGGAGAAGGGAAGGAGGGAGGGAGGAAGGGAGGGAGGGAGGGAGAGGGAGGGAGGGAGGGAGAGAAACAGAGACATTAGGAAAAATACAGAGGGTGGAAGGATCTAGAAAAGGTTGAGAGAAGGAAAAGAATATAATACAAATAATTCAAATATATTACACGAAAAAATTTAAAGAAGCAGGTTACAGAGCTAAACAAAGAATTCTCAACTAAGGAGTATTGAATGGCCCAGAAGCACCTAAAGAAATGTTCAACATCCTTAGTCATCAGGGAAATGCAAATCAAAACAACCCTGAAATGCCACTTCACACCAGTTAGAATGGCTAAGATCAAAAACTCAGGTGACAGCAAATGCTGGCAAAGATGTGGAGAAAGGAACACTCCTCCATTGTTGATGGGATTGCAAGCTGGTACAACCACTCTGGAAATCAGTCTGATGGTCCCTCAGAAACCTGAACATAGTATTACCTGAGGACCCAGCTATACCACTCCTGGGCATATACCCAAAAGATGCTCCAACAGAAAACAAGGACACATGCTCTACTATGTTCAAAGCAGCCTTATTTATAATAGCCAGAAGCTGGAAAGAACCCAAATGTCCTTCAACAGAAGAATGGATACAGAAAATGTGGTATATTTACACAATGGAGTATTAATCAGCTATTAAAAACAATGAATTCATGAAATTCTTAGGCAATGAATGTAACCTGAAAATATCATCCTGAGTGAGATAATTCAATCAAAAAAAGGAAACACATGATATGTACTCACTGATAAGTGGATATTAGCCTAAAGGCTCAGAATATCCAAGATACAATTTACAGACCACATGAAGCTCAAGAAGAAGGGACTAAAGTGTGTATACGTCAGTACTTCTTAAGAGGGTGAACAAGATACTCATGGGAGGAAATATGGAGACAAAGTGTGGAGCAGAGACTGAAGGAAAGGTCATCCAGAGACTGCCCCACCTAGGGATCCACCCCCTTTTCAGTCACCAAACTCAGACACTATTGTGGATGCCAAGAAGTGCTTGCTGACAGGAGCCTGATATAGTTGTCTCCTGAGAGGCTCTGCAAGAGCCTGAAAAATACAGAAGTGAATATGTGTACATACACAGCCAGTGATTGGACTGAGCACAGGGTCTCCAATGGAGGAGTTAGAGAAAGTATTGAAGGAGCTGAAAGGGTGTCCAAACCCAAAGGAAAAACACCAATATCAATCAACCAGACTCTCAGAGCTCCCAGGGACTAAACCACCAACCAAGGAGTACAAATGGAGGGACCCATGGCTCCAGCCCCATATGTAGCAGAGGATGGTCTTGTAGGGTATCAATGCGAGCAGAGGCCCTTCGTCCTGTGAAGGCTCGATGCCCCAAGGTAGGAGAATGCCAGGGTGGGGAGGCAGGAGTGGGTGGTTGGGAAAACACCTTCATAGAAACATAGAGAGGATGGATGGGATAAGAGGTTTTGGAGGGACCAGGAAAGGGTTTGAAATGTAAATAAAGAAAATATCCAATAAAGAACTCTCATTTCTATTTAGGAGTTAATGTTCTCTATGAGGTGTAGGCATGAAGGCTACCCTCAACTTTCTTCTACATTGCCTCTTTGTTATTAAAGCTAGATGTTCTTATGTAGTCCAATTAAGCAATTAAAATATGTATCCTAGTTTTGCAACAATTTAAATTGATTAATCTCCCAATGTTAAAAGGAAACATCAGTAAAAGTGACACATTTTTCAAGATTCAATTTGTTGTAAATTTTAAACTCTTGGTATCTCAGTCTCTGCTATGTTAAGGCAAATGGTTAGTTAACCTAGAATGTTAGCAACAATAAGGCAATGAGCAGGAATATGGGGCTTCTGTACTTTTCTGTCTCCTGATCTAGAGGCATCCATCTGTGATAGTGTGTGTGCTGTCTTACTAAGAATACATGTTCTTCATCTAATACGCATTAAATCTCAGTGAAAATATAAATAGCCCAAAACAAAGCAAGAATAATTTCTGTATGACCCCAGGGATGGCCTTGACACTGATTAAAATCTTTGCAACCAAGTGTACTTACAGGTATAAAATATATAGAGACTATAAAGACCATTAGTTGCGCAGTTCTTACCTCATGTTGGTCTAGTACTGATTTTACTGGGGACAAGCATCTATAATTTTTTTGTTGGGTTATAGATGTAAGGACTTCAAGAAGACACTGAAATAAATTACTAAGGGAGTAAGGAGTATTTAGAAGAGCTATTTCTGTCATGGACAGACAGACAGACAAGATGGCAACAACATGGGATGGCCTCAGGCAAGGGATTTGAAGAAGGGAATCACAGCTCATATGGTACAATATGTTCATAGTAGCTTTCTGAGGACAGAGTTTGGAGCTTCACTGCATAAGTCTGCTGCACTGAAGTCTATTTTCCTAGACAGAGGTCAGGGAAGGAAGTGGAGAACAAAATGTATGAGTTTGATATAAATTTACTTCCCAGGTGAGTTCTCTGGCATTAGCATTGTCTGTTAGCTACACACTTCTCAGATATGTTATCCTGGCATTGGCATTGACTTTTAGCTAAAGATTCACAGACCATGTCACAACAGGTATCTTTTAGTATCTATGAAAAGGGGGAAGGCTACTGTTTGATTCTGAAATTACACCCTTACATTGTAGCTTTCACAAAGTATGAAGACTGGATCCATATGACCAATGGAGGTTCCTATTTCCTACAACTAAAATTTTCTCCATCCATAACATGGAAGTATTAGCCTCCTTAACACACCACACTCTAATGTTGGTTTGGAATTTTAACCAACTAGCTATGTTCAGTAATAATCTTCTTTGTTTATATATTCATGGAGAACTTCATGTTTGTATGATGATTTTAATCTTATCAGTGCTGACTTTCCCTCCAACTCCATTCAGGCTCCTGTCAGCCATGTCCTTCTCCTGATTTTATCTCATTTTCTGTATTTCACAGAGTCCAATTAGTGCTGCTATTATGTGCATGGGTGTGGGACAATCTTGCCAGGCTAGTTTCCTGAAAAACAAGCAAGTAAGCAAGCGAGCAAACAAACAAAATACTGGTTTTGACTATCCTAATAGCCTTCAACAGCATATACACCTCTGCCTACTGTACTGGCCTTTTACTCAGTCAGGTATAGGTCTAACACATGCAGCTATTGTTGCTGTGAGTTAATGAGAATAACTTCTGGATATTACCATCTTCTCTCTTCCATTTATAATGGCATGATTATTATGGGGCTAACGAACTGATTATTTTTATTGTATATATGTCTCATACCATGGAATAGAACTCAATTCTCATACTGTTACTTTGCCTGATAATACTTGGCTAGAGAGATCATAATCATAAGCTACTATTATGTTGGCAAATGAACATTCTCTCTAACATCCTTTTGAATTCCCCCTCTTTATAGCCATAGATTGGTGTGCTTCATCAGAAAAGCATTGTTTTTCAGTGGATAGTAACTTATATGATAACCATTGCTGGTCAGGGTTCAGAAAATTAATAAGTATAGTACACACAGCTAAATACCTCCTTTCCACAGGGCTCAAGAAACATTGTGTGGATATTTTTAAGATTTATTTTAATTTCAATTATGTGTATGCTCATATGTCTATGTGTGGGTATGTACTCGCTTGGCTTCTTGAAGAAGTGGGCCTCCAATCTGGAATGCAGAGAGATCCTCAGGGAAGTGTGGCAGCTCCCCCAAAGACACGAGGGGTCTGTGAGTTTTTCAGGCTTTATTTTCATAGTGGATGGTAGATGCATCTGGATGCATCCCCACTTAGGTCAGGGTAGACCTGACTTAAATAGGGAGTGGGGAGAAAGGAGGCTCTGGGAAGGAATATGTAATTGGCTACACCCTCTGGCCTTTAGGTAACTCATTAATATGGAAATCTCTTGAGGCTGGTGCCTGTAGTCATGCACTCTAACTGTGGAGGGGCTGGTAGGAATGTTGCCCTATGTGACTGAACAGTGCAGATCAAATGGAGGTCTACGCCACATGTCAGGAGCCTGGATTCTGGGAGCACGGTAGAATAGATGCCTGTCCTTCACAGGCGTGAACACCTGTTGAATCTCTGGGCTATTTCCAGCCAGCACTTCTACCAAAAACCAAGCCATCTTATCAGGGTCCCACAATTCCTTCTCTTTTCTTTTATAAAAAGGAGGGCGTCACTGTGTCATCCATCTGTAGTGAAAATTTTGGATGAAGAAGTCAAAAGAAAACTCTATGCAGGCTGGAGGTGGTAGCACAATTAAGTCACAGAGTAAGGGGAGTTGAGGGTGGGGGAGTTTGGAAAGGCAAGGGATCATTGAATCAATTAAATACAGGTTATACAGTTTGAGGGTAATAACATCTGATTAATCTAGACAGAGATTATGTTTTCCTTACTAACATGTAACTTTTAGCTATTTGACTTTGGTAAGAAAGTTCATCTGTAGCTGGAAGGTCTAGATCTGTCTTTAGGACTTAGCATGTGTCTTGGTCTCAGTGTCCATTTCTGGGTCTCAGCGTGCGTCTCTGGATTTTGACATGTGTCTCTGGAGTCTTCAGTCAGACTAAGTGGCTGGAAAAAATCTTGGTGTCCTAGGCAGGTTTTGCTGGACTTGTGGGAGCACCTATAGGATAAACACAACAGGGAAGCAGCACACCAGCAGGGAGTGTCTGTAAAGGGTGGGTAACCAGTATTAAGCTACTCTGGAGCAAGCACATTATGATCTGTCATTAAAATCCTAGAAAGGCAAAGGTGTTTGAAGAAATCTAGTCTTAGAAGGTACCTGTTTTGGATGGCTGAGGAAGAAAAACATCATGTTAATTATGTATCTGGGATAGGCAGAAATAGTTTGTCTGTAAAAGGAAACTAGTTGTTAATTAGGGATTGAAAAATGGTGATCAGCATAGTTGATTTGACCTGTGGAAGTAGATTAGATGACTTTTGAACCTTAAGGAAATCTCAAAAAGTTAAAAAAAAAAAAAATGCTGGACATATATCAAGTTTTAGGGAGAAAAGGAAACATTTAAACAAAAAGTGAAAAAAATTTGGGTTGAAAAGCAGGAACATTGTTCCAAGTATTCCTGTTAGGGAGAAAAGGAAATATTTAAATAAAGAACAAGAAATTTTCAGTTTTCAGTTGAAAAGCATGAACATTGTTGCAGGTGTTCCTGTTTGGGAGAGAAAGCATTAAAAACTTGGGTTAAGTGTCTCAGCTGTGCTTCTTTGTTAGCTTGGTGGGTTTAGAAGCAATGGGGGTGGGGCCTCCTCTTCCATGTGGTGTCTGAGTGCTCTAGCAGAGAGGTTAAGGTATTCCCCATTTGTTTTTCTTAGCAGGTAAATCTTAAATGTATAGAAGAAGAAGAAAGGCTAACCTTGAAGAAAAGCTCAAACCAAGAAACATAGGGGCTTGATAAGAGAGTCAGAGTCAAAAGGAGTGAGATTCTGTGTAAGAGACCAAACCATGGCAGAGACACATGGAGGCTGGCTTGGAGCCAGCAGCTCCTGGGAGAAGCTGGCAGGTGGTACGCAGTTCTTTCAGGCCCCCTTGGAGTTCTCAGCCACAAGAAAAGAACCATCTAAAAACGAAAAGGGCACCTAAGGGAAGAAGTCACAAGCTGTGTTTTAGGCAAGCAGCTGAACTAAGTGACTGCAGCCTGCCACAAATGGATGGAGGGGGAGGGGCCTACACTAGCAGCTGCATGCAAAAGACTGAAGTCAGTACTCCTGAGAGCTCAAAACTAAAGGAGAATCTCCCACCCAAGGAAAAGAGTCTTAGAACGAGGGTCACAGCAGGTGCTGCGGCCTGAAAGACAGTTGTTAGCTGTGAAGGAGACCTCTCTGTGGAGCTGTGGGATGGGAAAAGTGGAGGCTATGGAGTTGCCACCATTTTGTCGAGTTGGAGAACATGTTGGGAGAGAGAGAGAAAAGGAGAAAGAGAGGAGTCAAAGCAGAGAAGCTGACCAGGAATACATGGAGAGTGAAAGAGATGGGAGGGGAGACAGAAAGAGACCTGCCTAGTCTTGTGAACTAGGCTGGGGTTACTCATGGTTTTATGGAGAGGTTCTTCATGGGAGCCAGCACCTGGAGCTGGCAGGAGGCAGACCTCTCTCCCCAGGTACACTCGAGAGCCCTGCCCCCCCAGTGGAACTTCATATTGAGTTCATTCCCTGCCAGGGGGCACCCCTGCGACTTTCCCCTCACAGAAGGGGACCAGTCAAAAGTCCTGTACTTCTGTTTCTCTACGGAGTCGCGCCACCCTGGGGCGGTGGCAAAGAGCAGAAGACACTTGGGACCCACAACTCAGCCCAAAAGAACCCAGGTGCCTGTGTACCGAAGTGTGGGCACATCATTCCCCGCATACATATATATGTATATGTGTGTGTGTGTGTGTGTGTGTGTGTGTGTGTTTGTATGAAATTAAATGGGATATATACACATATAGATACATTTATATATACATATCATCTAATAATTCCATTTTAAGATTTTTCAAAATATTTATTGATTTGTGTGTTTGTTTTGTGTTTTAGCTGTAAGTGTTTTCACATGCCATCAGTCCATAAGAGTGTACCTGTGGAGGTCAGAGGACAATAAGTATGAATCAGTTTTCTCCTGCTATCCCAAGTGTTCTGGGGATCAAACTCAGTTCTTCTATCTTGGCAGCAAGCACCTTTATTCACTGAGCCAACTCAATATTCCTACATCTTAAACACTTGTATAGAAACATTTACTTTGTTGTCCAAAAGGCTGTATTATATACATTTTCATGCATATTCTATGAGAGTTCATCTTTCTTCATTGTCTTGATAACTCTTGTGACATATTGTCATTTCAGCAATCTCATGCCAAGCAGTATAAGATCATATTTCACTATTATTTTGACTAATTTTACATTTCTGTAATTGAATCCTTTCTCCCCCATTGGATAGTATGTGTCTTCTTTGAAATATCCATTTTAAGATGTATCCATTTCATCCAGGTTGTTTTGGATGGCTGTTTAGTGGTAAATTCATTATGTATTGAGACATTAGTAAACTCTTTACTAGATAATTTGTTTCAAAGTGACTGTTTCCATTCTGTTGGTCACCATTTTTATGTTGTTTGTTTTCTGTGCTGCTTAGAAGCCTTATAAAATGGCACTTAATTCATATATATTATGTATGTGGATGGGAGGTTATAAAGTATGCATTTAAGTATAAGCAAATGTGCCAAGGCACACTTATGGAATGAGAGGACAGCATTCAGGAGTCAGGATTCTCCTTTTCCATGGGTTCTAGGACTTGAACTCATGCTACCAGGTTTGTACACCAGTGCGCTTTCCAGCTGACCATCTGGCTGGTGTCAGCCCTATGAGGCTAAGAAACACCTCAGGTTGATGCACTCCTATTTATCATTCAGCTATTATCACCTTAAATTTTGGCTTCATATTTTCATAGTTTTCGGTATGAATTTTATGGATTTAGATCATACAGTTTAGCTTTGAGTATGTTCTAGGTCAGCTTTTCTGCATGGTCTAAAAGCTATCACATTCTCTTCTTGTTTGGGCTTTCATTAGTTCCTTCATCACAATTTAATGAAGAGGGAGTCCATGCCTCTTTGTGTACTTGTTGAGATCTGTAAAATTTAATCAGGGAGGAGTTAGAAGGGCCATTGTGGACCAGATATAACCAGGATACTTCCATGAAACTCCCAATAAATAAACAAACATATTTTTAAGCATTGAGATTTTGTCCTTTATGAGGCAGTTTAAGCTCTGAGCTCTTTATTCTCTTACATAGACAAAGATGTCTGATCCTATACCAGTTTCTGTACCTATTTCGCTTGCAATTACTTGATTTTCAATATTATTTTATATCTGTGATAGTTTGCCTCTAGTTTTTCACAAACAAAATATTTTATTAAAATATTTAAAATACTTTATTAATTATTTTATTAAATATTGTCACTGGAATTTTAATACATTCTAGTCAATCTGTTTTCTCTTCAGTAGTATGGACATTTTGATTATAGTACCTTTTCCAATATGTGAATTTTATATGTACTTTTTTTTTTTTAATTTGTGGGTCTTCTAATTTTGTAAGTATATCACTGCTTTTATCAGTCACTTGTACAAGCCAGTGTACATACAATTCTTAAAAATGGGTTTAGCTTCAGAATGGCCATATGTAGTAACTCAAGTTCAGTGTACTGTTTATGATTTCTTTTGTGAAACCAGAGTGCCATTAGTGCACTCATTGTTCTAAAGACTTCTAAACAGTGCTTTAGATTTGTATGGTTGGATCTAATACGGAAGAAAGGCTAACCTTGAAGAAAAGCTCAAACCAAGAAACATAGGGGCTTGATAAGAGAGTCAGAGTCAAAAGGAGTGAGATTCTGTGTAAGAGACCAAACCATGGCAGAGACACATGGAGGCTGGCTTGGAGCCAGCAGCTCCTGGGAGAAGCTGGCAGGTGGTACGCAGTTCTTTCAGGCCCCCTTGGAGTTCTCAGCCACAAGAAAAGAACCATCTAAAAACGAAAAGGGCACCTAAGGGAAGAAGTCACAAGCTGTGTTTTAGGCAAGCAGCTGAACTAAGTGACTGCAGCCTGCCACAAATGGATGGAGGGGGAGGGGCCTACACTAGCAGCTGCATGCAAAAGACTGAAGTCAGTACTCCTGAGAGCTCAAAACTAAAGGAGAATCTCCCACCCAAGGAAAAGAGTCTTAGAACGAGGGTCACAGCAGGTGCTGCGGCCTGAAAGACAGTTGTTAGCTGTGAAGGAGACCTCTCTGTGGAGCTGTGGGATGGGAAAAGTGGAGGCTATGGAGTTGCCACCATTTTGTCGAGTTGGAGAACATGTTGGGAGAGAGAGAGAAAAGGAGAAAGAGAGGAGTCAAAGCAGAGAAGCTGACCAGGAATACATGGAGAGTGAAAGAGATGGGAGGGGAGACAGAAAGAGACCTGCCTAGTCTTGTGAACTAGGCTGGGGTTACTCATGGTTTTATGGAGAGGTTCTTCATGGGAGCCAGCACCTGGAGCTGGCAGGAGGCAGACCTCTCTCCCCAGGTACACTCGAGAGCCCTGCCCCCCCAGTGGAACTTCATATTGAGTTCATTCCCTGCCAGGGGCACCCTGCGACTTCTCCCCTCACAGAAGGGGACCAGTCAAAAGTCCTGTACTTCTGTTTCTCTACGGAGTCGCGCCACCCTGGGGCGGTGGCAAAGAGCAGAAGACACTTGGGACCCACAACTCAGCCCAAAAGAACCCAGGTGCCTGTGTACCGAAGTGTGGGCACATCATTCCCCGCATACATATATATGTATATGTGTGTGTGTGTGTGTGTGTGTGTGTGTGTTTGTATGAAATTAAATGGGATATATACACATATAGATACATTTATATATACATATCATCTAATAATTCCATTTTAAGATTTTTCAAAATATTTATTGATTTGTGTGTTTGTTTTGTGTTTTAGCTGTAAGTGTTTTCACATGCCATCAGTCCATAAGAGTGTACCTGTGGAGGTCAGAGGACAATAAGTATGAATCAGTTTTCTCCTGCTATCCCAAGTGTTCTGGGGATCAAACTCAGTTCTTCTATCTTGGCAGCAAGCACCTTTATTCACTGAGCCAACTCAATATTCCTACATCTTAAACACTTGTATAGAAACATTTACTTTGTTGTCCAAAAGGCTGTATTATATACATTTTCATGCATATTCTATGAGAGTTCATCTTTCTTCATTGTCTTGATAACTCTTGTGACATATTGTCATTTCAGCAATCTCATGCCAAGCAGTATAAGATCATATTTCACTATTATTTTGACTAATTTTACATTTCTGTAATTGAATCCTTTCTCCCCCATTGGATAGTATGTGTCTTCTTTGAAATATCCATTTTAAGATGTATCCATTTCATCCAGGTTGTTTTGGATGGCTGTTTAGTGGTAAATTCATTATGTATTGAGACATTAGTAAACTCTTTACTAGATAATTTGTTTCAAAGTGACTGTTTCCATTCTGTTGGTCACCATTTTTATGTTGTTTGTTTTCTGTGCTGCTTAGAAGCCTTATAAAATGGCACTTAATTCATATATATTATGTATGTGGATGGGAGGTTATAAAGTATGCATTTAAGTATAAGCAAATGTGCCAAGGCACACTTATGGAATGAGAGGACAGCATTCAGGAGTCAGGATTCTCCTTTTCCATGGGTTCTAGGACTTGAACTCATGCTACCAGGTTTGTACACCAGTGCGCTTTCCAGCTGACCATCTGGCTGGTGTCAGCCCTATGAGGCTAAGAAACACCTCAGGTTGATGCACTCCTATTTATCATTCAGCTATTATCACCTTAAATTTTGGCTTCATATTTTCATAGTTTTCGGTATGAATTTTATGGATTTAGATCATACAGTTTAGCTTTGAGTATGTTCTAGGTCAGCTTTTCTGCATGGTCTAAAAGCTATCACATTCTCTTCTTGTTTGGGCTTTCATTAGTTCCTTCATCACAATTTAATGAAGAGGGAGTCCATGCCTCTTTGTGTACTTGTTGAGATCTGTAAAATTTAATCAGGGAGGAGTTAGAAGGGCCATTGTGGACCAGATATAACCAGGATACTTCCATGAAACTCCCAATAAATAAACAAACATATTTTTAAGCATTGAGATTTTGTCCTTTATGAGGCAGTTTAAGCTCTGAGCTCTTTATTCTCTTACATAGACAAAGATGTCTGATCCTATACCAGTTTCTGTACCTATTTCGCTTGCAATTACTTGATTTTCAATATTATTTTATATCTGTGATAGTTTGCCTCTAGTTTTTCACAAACAAAATATTTTATTAAAATATTTAAAATACTTTATTAATTATTTTATTAAATATTGTCACTGGAATTTTAATACATTCTAGTCAATCTGTTTTCTCTTCAGTAGTATGGACATTTTGATTATAGTACCTTTTCCAATATGTGAATTTTATATGTACTTTTTTTTTTTTAATTGTGGGTCTTCTAATTTTGTAAGTATATCACTGCTTTTATCAGTCACTTGTACAAGCCAGTGTACATACAATTCTTAAAAATGGGTTTAGCTTCAGAATGGCCATATGTAGTAACTCAAGTTCAGTGTACTGTTTATGATTTCTTTTGTGAAACCAGAGTGCCATTAGTGCACTCATTGTTCTAAAGACTTCTAAACAGTGCTTTAGATTTGTATGGTTGGATCTAATACGGGGGGGGGGGCAAGAATGTTGAAATTTCCTCAGTTGAGAATTTTTTGTTTAGCTCCTTACTCCATTTTTTAATAGGGTTATTTGATTGTCTAGAGTCTAATTTCTTGAGTTCTTTGTATATATTGGATATTAGTCCTCTATCGGATGTGGGATTGGTAAAGGTCTTTTCCCAATCTGTTGGTTGCTGTTTTGTCCTATTGACAGTGTCCTTTGCCTTACAGAAACTTTGCAATTTTATGAAGTCCCATTTGTCAATTCTTGATCTTAGAGCATAGGCCATTGGTGTTCTGTTCAGGAACTTTCCCCTGTGCCTAGGTATTCGAGGGTCTTCCCCACTTTCTCTTCTATTAGTTTCAGTGTGTCTGGTTTTATGTGAAGGTCCTTTATCCACTTGGACTTGAGCTTTGTACAAGAAGATAGGAATGGATCGATTTACATTCTTCTGCATGCTGTCCTCCAGTTGAACCAGCACCATTTGTTGAAAATTCTGTCCTTGTTCCACTGGATGGTTTTAGCACCTTTGTCAAAGATTAAATGACCATAGTTGTGTGGGTTCATTTCTGGGTCTTCAACTCTATTCCACTGATCTTCCTGCCTGTCTCTGTACCAATACCAGGCCGTTTTTATCACTATTGCTCTGTAGTACAGCTTGAGGTCAGGGATGGTGATTCCTCCAGAAGTTCTTTTATTGTTGAGAATGGTTTTCGCTATCCTGGGTTTTTTGTTGTTCCAAATAAATTTCAGAATTTCTCTTTCTAATTCTGTAAAGAATTGAGTTGGTATTTTAATGGGGATTGCATTGAATCTGTAGATTGCTTTTGGCAAGATGGCCATTTTTACTATATTAATCCTGCCAATCCATGAGCATGGGAGATCTTTCCATTTCCTGAGATCTTCTTCAATTTCTTTCTTCAGAGACTTGAAGTTCTTGTCATACAGATTTTTCACCTGCTTGGTTAGATTCACCCCGAGGTATTTTATATTATTTGTGACTATTGTGAAGGGTGTCATTTCCCTAATTTCTTTTTCAGTCTGTTTATCTTTCACGTAGAGGAAGGCTACTGATTTGTTTGAGTTGATTTTATAACCTGCCACCTTGCTGAAGTCGTTTATCAGGTTTAGGAGTCCTGTGGTGGAGTTTTTGGGGTCACTTAAGTATACTATCGTATCATCTGCAAATAGTGATATTTTGACTTCTTCCTTTCCTATTTGTATTCCTTTGACTTCTTTTTGTTGTCTAATTGCAACTGAGGAAATGCAAATGGCCGAGAAGCACCTAAAGAAATGTTCAGCATCCTTGGTCATCAGGGAAATGCAAATCAAAACAACCTGAGATTCCACTTTACACCAGTCAGAATGGCTAAAATAAAAAACTCAGGTGATAGCAGATGCTGGCGAGGATGTGGAGAAAGAGGAACACTCCTCCATTGTTGGTGGGATTGCAAGATGGTGCAACCACTATGGAAAACAGTCTGGCGGTTCCTCAGAAAATTGGACTTATCACTACCTGAGGAACCAGCTATACCACTCCTGGTATAGATCCAGAAGATGCTCTAACACATAACAAGGACATATGCTCCACTATGTTCATAGCAGCTTTATTTATAATAGCCAGAAACTGGAAAGAACCCAGATGCCCTTCAACGGAGGAATGGATACAAAAAATGTGGTACATTTATGCAATGGAATATTACTCAGTTATTAAAAACAATGAATTTGATAAATTCTTATATAAATGGATGGAACTAGAAAATATCATCCTGAGTGAAGTAACCCAATCACAAAAGAACATACACTCACTGATTATTGGATTTTAGCCCAGAAGCCTGAAATACCCAAGATTCAACTCACAGACCACATAAAGCTCATGAAGAATGATGACCAAGTAGGGGGGCTTCAGTCCTTCTTAGAAGGAGTAACAAAATACTCAAGGTGCAAATATGGAGACACAGTGCAGGACAGAAACTGAAGGAGGGGCCGTCTACAGACCATTCCACCTGGATATCCATCCTATGTGCAGTCACCAAAGGTAGAGGTTGATGTGGATGTCAGGATGTACATGCTGACAGGAGCCTGATATAGCTGTCTCCTTAGAAGTCTGCAAGAGTCTGACATACTCAGAGGCAGATACTCACAGCTAACCATTAAACTGATCATGGGGTTCCCAATGGAGAAGATAGAGTGAAGGCTTAAAGAGTTGAAAGGATTCGTGACACCATGAGGAAAGCAACAATCCCAACCAACCAGAGCCCCCAGGGTCTAAACCACGAGCCTGGGAGCGCTTAGGGAGGGACCCATGGCTCCAGCTATATATGCAAGGGAGCTATATATAAGTGGGAGAAGAGATCCTTGGTCCCATGAAGGCTGGACGTCGTGGAGGGGGGGGATACTCGAGGGTGGGGAGATGAGGTACGGGGGAGGGTGGGTGGGGGTACACCAACGTGGAGGCAGGAGGAGGGGGAAGGGATAGTGAGTTCCTGGGAGGGAGGGGGAAATGGGTAAGGAGAGAACATTTAAAACGTAAAAAAAATTTCCAATAAAAAAAAATATATCCAAAGAATAATGAAAAAAAAAAAAAAAGAATGTTGAAATTTAAATTTCAATGTAAGCCTATTGAAATGTGAGAGAAAAATATGTAAAAATCACGGACTTAAATTTGTTTCTACTTGAGTTTCATATAAAATAATAGCATGCATATGATTTTGCTTATTATGTTGGCTGTTAATGTTTTCAGTGTCAGGGATCAAACACAGAGCTTTCTGAGTGTTAAGTCCAGTGCTCATTAACTGTGTATTGGTAATGACCTATCTCTGAAGAGTTTTGATGACTGAATAACAAAGGTATGGAAATAATATTTAAGACACATCATGAAACAAAACTGAGTAACCAATGATATTTCAATTATATTGACAATAATATCTAATTAATTTTGAGACTCCTAATGCAATTTAACATCTTTACTGAATTCAGAGTGACCTGTTTTTTAAGTAGAATTTAAACTGATACACTTAGTTAACATGAAACCCCATTGGATCAGAATGGTAGCTAAACACAATGACTGGAGTCTTTTTTAAGGCAAAGATGATGTGGACAAAGAGACACAAAAAGTCTCTTAACAGGTCAGAAAGCCTCTTAACATGATGACAGGAAATCTGTTAAGAGTGATACTGACTCATGGAAATGAACAAGGATTGCACGAGCTTCCAGAAATTAGAATACACACATACACACACACACACACACACACACACACACACCGCGCGCGCACACAACACACACACACACACACACACACTTCCTGTACTCATAGAGACTTTTTTTTTAGAAATGAAATCTTTATCTATCAAAGTCAAATCTCCATCATTGTTATGCTTATTTTGAATTTTCAAGAGTAATTACTTTTTTTTAATTTTTTTATTTAGTTATTTAAATCACATCTTAAGTTACTTATTTACACAGAGGTTATAAACACAAAAAGGCAGGATGTGGGGAACGGAATGGCACCAGAGAATAGATGTTCAGGGGGAGTACAGATACCTTTCAGAACACGGCATCAGCTGAGTGTAGGTTCAGGGGACAGGTCACTATGGCTCTGCCTATGATTCACTTGTCCTTATCTAAGTTGGTACTGTCCACCGAAGCTGTCTATTTATAAGACCTATGACTACTCGGTCAGGTAAATTTCCACAGAAGCTGCCTGTTTACAATAGCTTATAGCCTTCTGTTTTAGTGTTTTTCCACAGAGACCCAAGACTTTGTGTTAGCATGCATGTATGTCAGGCCTATGGCTGATTTTAGGCCTTTAGTGTATATGCAGACTGTTCCTGACATCTCCTCCCTTCCCTAAGTATACTCATAGAGACTTTTAAAAAAGTGTCTGTTGATAACTTAACTTCAAACTGGTAGTGTCCAGAACGACCCTGTCCCCCAACCACCTTAGATATTTAAAAAGACAACCTATGGAGCCACAAGACACTATGAGATTGTCCAGTCTCATTTATAGAGATACTCACACTTGGGTCTTTTTTATTCTTGGGCTTCATGTGGTCTGTGAGTTATATCTTGAGTATTGTGAACTTTTGGGCTAATATCTACTTATCAATGAGTGCATATCATGTGTGTTCTTTTGTGATTGTGTTATCTCACTCAGGATTATATTTTTCAGTTCCATCCATTTGCCTATGAATTTCATAAATTCATTGTTTTTAATAGCTGAGTAATACTCCATTGTGTAAATGTACCACGTTATCTGTATCCATGCTTCTGTTGAAAAATATTTTGTTTTTTCCAGCTTCTGGTTATTGCAAATAAGCCTGCTATGAACATAGTGGAGCATGTTTCCTCATTATATGTTGAAGTATCCTTTGGGTATATGCCCAGGAGTGATATAGCTGCATCCTTAGGTAAAACTGTGTCCAATTTTCTGAGGAACTCCCAGCCTGTTTCTCAGAGTGGATGTACCAGCTTACCATCCTACCAACAATGGAGGAGTGTTCCTCTTTCTCCATATCCTTGCCAGTATCTCCTGTCATCTGAGTTTTTGATCTTAGTCATTCTGACTGGTGTGAGGTGGAATCTCAGGGTTGTTTTGATTTGCATTTCCCTAATGACTCAATATGTTAAACATTTCTTTAGGTGCTTCTTGGCCATTCAGTATTCCTCAGTTGAGAATTCTTTATTTATCTCTGGATCCCATTTTTAATAGGGTTATTTGATTGACTGTAGTCTAATTTCTTGAGTTCTTTGTATATTTTGGATATTAGCCCTCTATCAGATGTAAGATTGGTAAAGATCTTTTCCCAATCTATTGGTTGCCATTTTGTAGTATTGACAGTATCCTTTGACTTACAGAAGCTTTGCATTTTTATGAGGTCCCATTTGTCAATTCTTGATCTTATAGCATAATCCATTGGTGTTCTGTTCAGGAACTTTTCCCCTGTGCTCATGTGTTTGAGGCTTTTCCACACTTTCTCTTCTATTAGTTTTAGTGTATCTGGTTTTCTGTGAAGGTCCTTGATCCAACTGGAACTGAATTTTGTACAAGGAGATAAGAATGGATAGATTTGCATTCTTCTACATGCTGATGTGCACACCCTGTGATTTCAAGATTAAACAAAGACAGGGCAAGGAAAAACTATCTATCAGTTAGGAGAATAACTTAGCAGTGAATTAAGAATAAAACTAGAGGCAGAAATATTCTCAAAATAATGAGTTTATCATGAAAAAGAAGGACCATGTAAATGCTAGCAGAAATTAGATATGGATTGTAAATGAACAATTGGATTTAGAAATATCACTGATAACACTAGCATTAGAAGTTTTGTGGGAATGCCCAAATAAATCTGATCAAATTGTGTTTGAGAGAAAGATGGATACAGGAAATAGAGACAGGAAGCATGGGTAGAGCCTAGAAGTTTCCAGTGTAGACGTGAAAAGAATAGAAAAATATAGTAGACACTAGAAAAAGAAAATTAAGGATATTTCTTTTAATATAAGAAAATACTAATGAGAATGTGGTCATAGATATGCTAAAACAAACAGATTCTAAAGGATAATAGGCATGAAGGATGAGAAGAAATGTATAAGTCAGCATTAGATGTTAATATAAGTAGTTTGCTTATTGTTACTAGCAAAGGCAGAGATGGAACGATAGCTCAATGGATAAAGTATTTGCTACACAAATTTGAGAATCTGAGGCAGGATGCAGAAGAAGCAGAGACTAGGGAATACCAGCTAGCTTACCATGAGCAGTGTCTAAAATAAGACCTTGTCTCAATAAAGTTAGAAAGAAAAGTGAGAACACATGACATTGTCTTCTGACCACACATGTATGCACCCACTGTCACACACATGTGTGCATACACATGCACAATCACACAAACACAACACACACACACACATACCATAATCACAGACATAAAAATCAAAGAAGAACTAATAGAAAAGATAGCAGATTACACAAGTTCTAGAGCTGACAGGTTATTTTATATACTGTGTAGAAATTAAAAAAAATATATTGTTTGATTTCTTCAGTGTTCTTAAAACTCTGGAGGTTGCTTGCTCAATAAAATGCTTGCCATGAAAGCATGAGTGCCTGAGCATGGATCCGCATATTCATGGAAAAAATAATAGGTCTGGTGATCTACAACTAAAATCACAGTTCTGAGAATATTGTGACATGGAGACTTAGAGGGATCCATGGCCAAACAGTCTAAGGAGTCACAGTCAGTGAACTCTCAACCAATGAAAGACCTTATTTCAAAAACTTCAAGGAAGATAAATCAAAGAAGACAATCAGTGTTGACCTTTAGCTTGTACAGGTACACAAGGTACACAAATGGATATATAATATATATATATATATATATATATATATTATATGTGTGTGTGTGTGTGTGTGTGTGTGTGTGTGTGTGTGTGTGTGTATATATATATATATATATATATATATATCACATACCCCAAACATATATACTGACTTTTAGAGAATTTACAGATTATATCCAATACAGCATTGTATGTTAGGATAAAAATGATAATAGGCTTATGATCTTGGAGAATCCAGGTAGTTTCCCAAGAGAAACATCATCATGAGCAAATCTGAAGGATAAGGGGAAAGAAGCCTAATGTGAAAAGTTCTCCCACTGAAGGAAGTTCTGCACAGGAAGGGCTGGCTACTTGGGACTGCCGCATTCTGAAAGAAGTCTATGACACTTAGAGTCAGATAGATTTAGTTTCTATACCACCTGACTCTAAAAATTATTAAGTAAATACATTAAGAAGTTCTTCAATTCCTAACTCTTTTTTGTTGTTTTCTCTTATCTGTAAAATGAAGGAGAGAAAGCAAAGAGTTTTCTAGATGAACATGGAAGGTAGGAAAACAACCATGATTAAATATATTTTACAAAGGCAACTGATGAAATTCTGTCTAGTTTGACAAGGGCATTATTCAGGACATGAATATGATTCCTTTGAAGAAATACCCTCATTACAATGCTTAGTTCTATTTTTTTTAGCATAAGTTTTGCACTATCATTTTCAATTGAAGACTTTTTATCATATTAATATATTCATTATGTGTTTCTGTATGAGTGTGTAGTGTGATATGCCACAAGTGTGGATGTCAGAAAACAACTTTTGAGAGTCAGTTCTCTAGACTTTGTGGGACCCAGGGATTAAATCCAATCAGTCAAACACCCTTATCATATCACCAGACCTGATTACCTGACTATAATTTTTAAGCAGTAATTTACACATGCACACGCGCGCGCGCGCACAGCGCACACACCACACACACATGCTCTTTGTGTGTGTGTGCGCGTGTGCGTGTGTGGTGTGTATGTAGGAATAGAGATCTAGAATTGTCTTAAAATTATTTTAAAAATGGAGCAAAAAGAAGATAGATAGAATTTGAATGCTTCAACATCAAAGAAGCCCACTAAAATTTTATGGGATACTTTTGGAGACTGTAGTGAATTCTATTACAAATGTTTATTTCAGTAACATATTTGCAAAAAGAAAAGATAACTGCATCTCAAAAAATCATTTCATTTTTATTTTTTATATTGTAAACAGCAAACTTCTGTACATATTCTCACAGACAAGGTGTCATCCGAATGCACAGCACTGCTAATGTGCAATAGAGAGAAAAGTGAGACCACAAGGAGATAAATGCAGTATGATGCATTGCTCTCGATGCACTTCTGACCTGGCACTTAGCCTATTCTTTAGTTTATTATATTTATAGTACATTCCCTGTGACAGTCTGCTACCTCTGGGACTATAAACCTAAAGTGTTTATCATTGAGTAGGTTTGAGGGAGGGGGGGATATAGAACCCTAGGGAAGAGAAAGCCAGTGGATATTTACTTTCACAGAAGGATACAGAGGAAGGAAAAGGGGATTCAAGGACTGGGACAATGACCAAGGATATCAGTCTTGAATGGATGCCTGTTGTTTTCCTATAATTGCCAGCAATGAGAAAAATGAGTGAGTTGAGGAAGGTCAAATAAATGTGAATATGTGAAAGGATGATTGATAACAATACATCTTGGCCCAATTTGAGTAACTGTAATGTTCTCTTTAATGTCCCTCATAGTATGACACTGTACTCTATTCACAACATTTGCTGTTCTCTTGTGTACTCAAGGAGAGGTTCTAATGTCTGGGGAAGATTCTAACTGTACAGTGCAGCTGACTGTACCATAGTAGAATTATGTATTATGCACTAGGGACACTCTGCTCAACTATCTCCGGCAGCCATGTTGGAAAGCTGAAATAAACACATGCCTGAGACAAGGAAGCCAAAGGATGTCTGTCTTTCATGTCATGTTTTCATATAAAGGAGCTTTCAAATTAAAAAAGGATATTCATACTATAGTAGCTACTTTGTTTTTACTATAATGCTTTATCTTCCCGGATCCTTCAATCCTCTTCCCTATCCTCACACACAACAGGCAAGAAATGAAAGTACTTCATCTGCCTGCCTTTCTGGATTCTCCTAAATACCCTTTAATTTCCTTCTATTATGCCAGCTTAGAGGTTAGGTTAAAATTCACTGCGCTGGTTTGCTGATCTTGTGGATAATGAACAGTTACTTAAACAATACTCTCCTGGTAATATTTGATTTTCCTAAAGAGACATGAAGATTTAGATTGGTCACCTTGCCAGACTGCACTTAAACTGGAGACATTACATTAGATCCAAGTGGATGAAAAGAAGAAGGTCTTCTTTCTCTCGAAGGAATAACAATATTGCAAGAGAATCATGTCAGGAGAGTAACCATGTCATCTTCCTGTTTTCATAGTCCAGTTACAAAATTGGTCAGTTGGTGTGCTTGTCAATGTGGATCTCTTATTTTCAATCTTCTCCTCTTCCTTCCATTTTATTTCTCTCTTCCTTTCTTTCTTTCCTTTCTCCCCTTTTTCTTTCTAGTTGCTTTTTTGAGGCAGGGTCTCACTGTTGATTCCAACCCTAACCTTCCTGTCTCAGCCTGTAGAGTGCTGAGATCATAGGTCTATACCATGGTTCTGATCTCAAACCAGAATTTTAATTTAAGACAGCACACAAACATTCACAAAACAAAACCAACAACAACAACAGAGAAACATACTCACTTTAATAGTTATCTATATTCAGAAGTTTGCATTTGAACTCTGATGAATATATGGATTAAGAAAAACATAATGTCAAGTCATTGAGACCCAGAAAACAGAAATAACCATTGTATGAACAATTTGATCACATCTGTCTATCTTGTTCTTGGTGCTCTTAATTCTAATTCCTTCTTTTTTTTTTTTCAAGGAAGTTTACAGGTTCGATATCGACTAAGCAAGGATGAAAGTCATGTGTTCTCCATGAGCACAGAAAATCTGGCCAATAGAAGAGTGCATCAGGTGAAGATTACCCGTGATGGGCCAGAACTTTCCATTCACGTACTGCACTTCTCACCTTTCCACACAGAGCCTACATGCCAAGGCTTTCTATCTAACATAATAGATCTCGAGGAGGCCACATGCTGTAGTAAAGAGAAGACTCAGAGTCTAGTCCATCCCTTCCCATGTTCCGCCTTCTCCAATGATATTCTCATCACCTAGAAAAGTGCTAGAAGTGCAAATTCTTGAGTCCCCAACCAGAGCTATTCTATCAGAAATGACTGGATAGGAGGAAGTACTGGAGATTGTAGTTGTGCTAAATTTTAATCAGCTCTTAAGCAGAATGAGTAACAAGAACAAAGCACACAAAGAGGAAAGTAAAGAGACTGTAGAAGGGCTATAGCGGAAGTAGGAATAGGGTACAGATATAGAAGAGGGCACAGGTGATACAGAAGCCCTTGGGAAGGCACACACAGGTCTCCTATATACATTACTACTTACTTCCTATTGCAAAGTTGGTCTTGTAGACACACAAGAGCTGCAAGGGTAGAAAAGACACAGAAGGTTTTTAAAAGATTTATGTGTGCACAGGGAGAACTGTCTGAGAAAACAGTGTGATAAGCTTATGTAAAATATTAGTAACTCTTTATAAAGAGCCAACAGCAGAATAGGAAAGATCTTAATAAAATCCAACCAAAATCTAAGCTACCTCTCTTTGATCATTAGTGAGAATGTTAATCAGCTTAGCAATCACCATTTTATCTAGTTAAGTTTAATCCATTGCTCTTGTGTCCTCCAAATTGGTCACATCAAGTCCCTTTCTCTTTCCTTGCTACCAACAAATGCAGTGCCATCTTTTTCAAAAGATGACTTTGTTCTCTTTCTCTGTGACCTATGTATTCTTTAAAAAAGGCAACGCACATTCTCATTAGCCTGTTTCCTCCTATCTTGATCTGTGAGCTTGTGTGTGTTCTCTTTGTCTCTCCCATTGTTGAATTCAATAGTCTAGCCTTCTATGGCCCACCCTACTATCTATGAGTCAGATCTCATGGTTTTCTCAAAAGCATAGCTCCAAACTCCTTCTGTCTTCTAGCCTTTTTTTTAAAAAATAATATTTATTTATTTATTTATTTTATGTATATGAGTACACAGTAGCTGTCTTTAGACACACCAGAAGAGGGCATCAGATCCCATTACAGATGATTGTGAGCCACCATGTAATTGCTGGGAATTGAACTCAGGACCTCTGGAAGAGCAGTCAGTGCTATCAACCACTGTGCCATCTTTCCAGCCCCAATCTTCTAGCCTTTTTAAAACCCTTCCAGATCCACCAAATAATTGTCTGAAGTACAAACCAAGTAATTATTGAATGCATCTAAACCAAGCAAGCAAACAAGCAAGCAAGCAAGATGTTTCTGGCTCAAAAGAAGAAATACATTTCTCATCAGAAATTATTATTCAGATATAATCTCATTATTCAGATTGCTGGACATAATATTGTCAAGTGGTTTTTAGAAAACTCAATATATACCAATTTCCAAAGTGAATCTTCCATGTGAATTACCTTATTAATTGCTGTAAAAATGCCTTAAGAAAGAGCTTAAATGAATTCTGGCTTACAGTTTCAGAGTACAGTCCATCATTGCCACAGAAACCTGAGACAGATGGTCACATTCCACTCCCAGTCAGGAAGCAGAGAGAGATGAATGCTGGTGCTTAGCTCATTTTCTACTTTTTTATTTATTCCAGAACCCAAACTATGGGATACTGCTGCACTCATTTGGTGCATGTCTCTCCACCAAAATTAATCCAATCTAGAAACTCACCCACGTAGACATGATTAAAAGTTTGTTTCTGTGGTGATTCTGAATTTGATATAATTGACAAACAAGACTAATTATTACACTTTTCTTCCCCTTAGTCCCAGCATGTTACACACACACACACACACACACACACACACACACACAAATGTACTACTCAAGGCATGAATGATGTTACTTTTATAGAACCCAGTGTTGGAATATTGTGTGAAATATTTCTGAGGAGGCATGAGCGAATGTTTACTCACTCAATCATAGTGGCCTGGATCTTCCCACATTAATTAATTTAAGTTAATTCCTTATAGTCATGTCCAAAGGTGGACACAATATAGGCAAACAATCTCTCATTAAGACTCTCTTCCAGTTGATTCTAGGTTATATCAAGTTCATTCTCAAACCAAGACAAGTGATATGACTTCAGTGTTTAAGTTTGGGAGTATCCTGGCTGGAGTCTCACTTTTTGAACTCCTTGTAATCACTGTATAGACAGATAGACTTTGAAGTGAGTGGTATAAGGCAAAAATTACCCAGAGAGTTTCTCTGTCCCTTGATACATGTCACATGGAGAGCAATGGAGAGAATTTCAAGGGGTCATCAGGGAGGCTCATTTTTATGTGGCCTATGGGAAAACATATGTGATAGTTTATTTCTTCGACACCAGTGCAATGAGCTAATTTAAGCCAGATTAGATTATATTAAAGGAAGGCTTACTGGGAAACTGCACTTGGGTGAGTTCACTGGTTCCAAGGATTTTAGCCAGGGGAATCAACATGGGCAGTGGAAAGAAAGACAGAAATGGCAAGTGTGTCCCCTCTCACAGAGAGAAAAGAAGAGAGTGGGCACAACCACAATATTTAGATTATAGAGGGAAGAGCCTCTGGGAGAAGGGCAGATAGCCTAGCACAAGGATTGGTGCAGGGTATGCCAGGTGGAGACAGAGGGACGCTGGAAGAACCTGGAGCCAGCTCTGCTTTGACATGTAGAATATGCACCTTAGTTTCTTATCCCAGTCCCATACCACAAAAATATGACCATTAGTTTTTCCAATTAGGTGGAAGTTCAAAAATAATTATTGGACATATAACAAAATGATTCCATGACATCAGAAACTTACAGCTTACTTATTACATCATTCCTGAAATGAGTTGGAGGAACACATATTGAATGTGTGTGGGTTAAGGTGAAGGTTAGTACAGGTGCTTAATTAGTGAATAATAGCAATTGTAATTACAACTTCCTGTTTATGTAATGTGTCTCTGTACCATGTGGAGGCCAGAGGACAACCTCAGCGTTGAGGAATTGCTGTCCCCCTTTTTTGTCTTTTTTGGTTTTGTTTTGGTTTTGATTTTGACACAAGGACTCTCATAGGTCTATAAATCACAAAGTTAGCTCTCTAGTGAGCTCAAGAAAACTCCATTGCCTCTTCTTCCCAAGTGCTGGGATTGCAAACATATGCTGTCACATTTGACATTTTACATAGGTCCTAGGACCAAATTGATCTCATTGTACTCCTGTGGCAACCATTTCACCTATTGGTCTACCCTCTAGTTCTTTGTTTGTTTATAATTTTAATGAAGTTCTGATGGGGAAACAGAGCATGTTTTGTTGAACATTTTACAAAGAATATTCTGAATACCTTTATATTGTCTCTACTCTTCACATACAAAGACAAGTAGACAGAGAGAGCAGTAAAATGGATGTGTTTCATTTCTCTATGTAACTTTCACCAGTCTATTCATAGTTGATAATAAGCAGCCACTTGTTATTTGCAAAATGCTGAAGAAAGCAGAAAAGACTAAAGCAACAAATGACCTTATGTTTTTATCACGTCAGTATGTCAACCCAGGAAGATAGCATGTTTATCTTTCTGGCCATTCTACCCCAGCCCAAGCACACATACATGCACATGCACCCACACCCACACATGCACATGCACACGCACACAAACAGGCACCCATGCAGACACACACATACATACATATATCATACATTCATTCATACATACATACATACATACATACATTCTTTCTTGCTCATCTACAAAAGTTGTTTGATGTAAGCAAACAGACAAACACAACAACAGCAAAAAAAAACAGGTCTTCATGTATCCTTAGCTCTAGGCAGCCTGTACAGAGCATTTCAGGAATGCTCCACACCTGTCAGAAAGAAAGGCCAGGTGATTATAACTACACCAAGTAAGATCCTCAGCATTTCTGCACTTCCCTCTCTTTACAACTTGGCGTTAAAATTGCCTTTTCAAGGACAGTTAGACAAATTTGGCTACTTGGGGAGCACAGATAGGGATCTTGAGTTCAGAAACGACATGGCCATGCACAATTGTTTATGTACTAATGTGTGCCATATTTTAGTAATTCAACATTGTGACTTCTCTTTCTATGTCACTAGGTTGATCTATCTCATAGCATTGAAAGGAAAATGACATTCAGAAGTATGCATTTGAGTCCTGTTTCATACAGTGTTTAGCAGATAGGAAATATTGCAGTCTAATTAAAAAAACAATAAAATATCATTAAACCAACACACTATGGTGTAACAGTTTGTACTAAATTATAGGATAAACTACAAGGTGTGAAGATTCCTAAATAGAGAAACTCAGTGGATGTGTGTAGATTGAGAGTTGTGGATGAAGGAACTAGATGAAAAACTTAGGTATTAGTCCTGATCCCTTTGATTTTTCCTAGGCAGAGCACACTCACTCACCCCATCCTATGGCTTTATCTCTTCCTTTCTTTGCCTTTGCACTATAAAATGATGAGAATAGTATCATTTGGAAGTTCAGAGTAGAGTTTGCAAAATAGGGGTAAGGCTCAGTTAATGACAAATTTCCCTTGCCAGCATGAGGATATGAATCTGAGCTCAAATCCCAGAAGCCCTATAACAATGTAGGAGGGATAATAACCACACACTTGTAATATCTGTGATGGTGTGAGAGAAGGTAGAGACATGCTGTTTCCTGGGATTCTGTTGGCCAGGTAGCCTAGCCTATTTGGTCAAGTTCTAGGCCAAAGAAAGACCCTGCCTCAGACAAAAAGTGGAAGGCACCTCAGAAATGACACAAGGGTGTGTCTTCTGAAGTTTAAATAATATACACAGATGCACACTCTTTCTCAAATGATAGAGATTGCAAGAATCTACTGGATCTGACTAGACTGAGAAAAATGGAGTTAGATTGGTGCTGCAGCCCAGGAAGGAGAAAGAGGAGGGTAACAAACCAGAATCAGCAGTATATGAAACCAGGGGTGATTACCAAAAGAGAACCCTAGAAAAGAAGGCCCAGAAAATCCAGCAGTGACTTCTGTTCAGCCTTCTAGTGTGAGGTGATCAGCCATCCCTGTCAATGGCAGCAATGTGTCCAGTCTTTCCTCCAGAATCTTATAAACTATACTTCATGAGTAGGAAATCCTACAGCCCACACCTAAGAGCAGCTCAGGGATGTGGAGGAAATGAAATGTAGGTGGCTGTAAGAGCAAGAGGGGAGGAAGCAATGTGAATGGGCAGCACAGCTGGGTCCCATTTAATGTCCCAGAGAAGGCACCCAAGGGCTTCTCTGCTTACTTATTTTCAGAGAAGAATCCTGTGAAAAATTCCCAGTGGGGAGATAAAAACAAGACAATAGACCTGTCAGGTTTCTAAGGAAATGGAAGCCCTTGAAAGACCCTATTTTACAAGAGGTAAAGAAAGGGTATTTTATGTGCATCTTTGAACAACTGCTAGGTCATTTTGAATCTCTCTTGAGAGTGAAGAGAGCAGCCTGCCCTGTGTGAGACTAAGTGGTTTACACATGGGATTGCTTTACGCCTTCTTGAATCCTGGGCTATGGCTTTGTTTTATTTTCCTACAGGTGGACCAGCAACTCTTCAGCTATAACTTCTCCCCAGAAGTCGAGTTCCAGACACTGAAGTCACTTGTCCTAGGCAAAGTCGCAGGTCTGTTTCTCTATTCTATACTTTTCACTGGATATTGTTAAACTTATTAAACTTGTCATCTCTGTTTGTGTGTTCAGTGATTCACATCTGAGACAGAGGAAATAGTCTCTGAAAATTTGTTGTCGGAAATGAGTTGTGCTAACAGTGTAACAGTTTTAGTAGGACAAGAAATGACCAACTGTTTCTCTAGTCTTCTGGATTTATAAATAATATAGCATTTCTAGTACATAATATGAGTGCACAATAAGTCTAGAAAATGTCAGTTTAAGTTTTCCAAGTGAGAGACAAAGGAATAAATTAATATAAATGACTTCATGATTTGCTTAATTTCTCACGATACCCCATACCTAATAATAATATTAATACTCATAATAATAAAAATGCTATTTCTGAAGCTATTTGTTCTGGCTCACTAATGTGGCCTTAGTGAATTTTTACTTCCTTTTTGTCCATATCTTAGATATTTCTGCTTTGTATAAAATGTGATTTTCTTCTTTCTGAACCAACCTATTTTGATAGATTATTTTTCTGCCTTAAAGTCTCTGAATTATAAAATTTTGTCTGAAGGAAGGTATTTATCTCATCTTTACTCTCAGAAGAATATTTTGATCTTCAGAAAATAGCCAAAGGGTATTATATTTCAGATGGAGGGAGAAGGAAGGGAGAGGGGTAAGGGAGTAGGGACAGGGAGTAGGATAGGTAAGAGGGAGAGGTAGAGGTAAGGGGGAGAGGGAGAGAAAGCACAAATGCATTTTGAATGGCTATATTGGCAGGAGCACTGCTTCATGACTGCTTCCAATGCACACTTCTCTAAGGTCTGCATCCACGATGTTATCACTGGAGCTAGAAACTGTTTATATGAGCAGGGATCACATTGAAAAAAAATCACAGGTGTGCATCTCAGTCATTGACAACCTTTGAAATGTGGAGGTGCCTGTGAGCTCACCCCATCTCTGTTGTCTCCTTCTACTTGATATCTCCATAGTTGGTTCTACTTTTGAAAACTGCAATATATCACACGCCCAAAACACACAGCTGCTTTGATTATATGTTCTTAAGGATAAGAAACTTGGTGGGTAGGTGTATGTTGATGCTATGCAATTTTATGTGTCTGGTTATAGATTTCTTTTTAAAGTTTGCTGCTTGATATTTTTATGCTTCTGGAGTCTCTATTCACTAGTTCATATGTATCTTTGTATCTAGTAACATTCAGTATTCATCATTATCCATTATCAGATTTTTCAACATATCAACTAATGATTCTTTCACATTCTATGTAGTTACCTTTGAGATCTGACTCTGATCAATTTTAGACTGTCAAATTTCACTCTCACATATTTTACACTCTTAAAGACTTTGCTGTCAAAACAGTAAAAATTCTAGGCATATACAACACTTTTATATTTTACTAGTGGTGGTCTCTCTCTTGTGTGTGTGTGTGTGTGTGTGTGTGTGTGTGTGTTTTGTGTGTATCAGAGAGATATACACAGAGAGACAAATACACACAGAGAGAGAGAGAGAGAGAGAGAGAGAGAGGAGAGAGAGAGAGAGAGAGAGAGAGGAGAGAGAGAAAGAGAGAGAGAGAGAAGAGAGAGAGAAACATTTTACAAAGGGGGAGAGAAAAGCATATTTAGATAAGTCAATCATTTCCACAAAGTCGTCTCTTCCTGGAGATGCCTCAGGAAGTACCATTGGATATTCATTATCTAAGGTGTTTCAAAGCCTTTGCTTTACTTGATCTTCTCATAAGAATCAAAAAGTCCTAGAATCCCTGTAGCTTGAAGTTTTCAAAGACAAAGAACCACAAACCCATAACAACTGCACCAGGAGACTTTCCTGGATGGAGATTGAACCGAGGGCCTCCATTGGATATGCCAGTACTTTTATTTTTCATTCTACACCTAGACCAAGGCTGTCCTAATCTATTTTCCATGGAATTTAGAAGTAAAGGATTATTATCATTGTTTTCCAATACCAGTAGGTGATTTCTCCATGATGTACAAATTTAGGGGGAAAAGTACTTTTTAAAATATGTAAACATGTTAATATCAGATATCAGATGGAAAATAACCATAACTATCCAATTCTATATTGGCATTAAGATGGCACTCACAGCATACTGATGGTCATTTCTTTCTTCAGCTAGTATTTCTTCTGTTTGGTGATTTGGTAGCTCAAAGCTTAAACACATCAGAGATATTATTTCTAAGGACTAAATGGGCTAAGAATTTGCTTAGATATTTTTCCACATCCACTTGACCCTAAAAAGCCACATAGAAATGAGTTAACCTCCCATCTCATAGGAAACCGGAAATCACAGAACAATGGGTGAAAACCATTGTTTTCAAAGCCATTGGCTCTGGTAAGCTGACACAGGTTCTAAGGGTATCTATTAAAGAACAGGGTTATTTAATTAAAGGAGTTCTTCCATTTATATTTGAAGTCTGTGGCATACTTCTCAGCTGCACTGTAAACGTGAGTGAGAATTTGCTTGTTCCATGCATCTTATAGAGGATGACAGAGGAGGTTCACACTATTAATGAAAAGTATATTCCTTGAAATACTCACTTTGAAAGACAAAAATTTCATTTTCACTGTATGGTCAGTTGGGTTTTTCTTACGATTCAGATCTGATATATTCAATTTAAAACTGAGAAACAAAATTGCAAAGTAGATGATGCTATGCATATCTATGTTCATACATATGTCTCTTATTTATGTGAATACTACTGCATACATGCTTTGCCAGAGATCTGTGTGAAGGTGAGGGGACAATCATGGATGTGGCCCTGGGTTTCTACCTCCTTAGGGGAAGGGTCTCTTGTTCAGCACTGACTACAGCAGGCTAGCTGGCTGGAAACCTTCCAAAGATCTTCCTCTTTCACTTTTCTGTCTCAAAGAAAGAACACTGGGATTCCAGGTGCATGCTCCCACCTACATTTAGCTTTTTGTGTATTCTAAGGGTTATGCTTGCACAGTGACTGTTTTATCTATTCAGCCATCTACCAAGCTGAGTTATTGAGTATTAAAAATTATATAAAATATTAGAGAGAACTCAGTTTGAAATATATCTAGCAAGGCCATAGTAAATAGAACTTCCAAAGAGGCCTGGTTATATTTGTCATAAATGTGTCTCTCTCGTACATTGTGCGGACGGTGCTACTCCCTATCTGTCAGTGTCTTAAGGATATGTCACATTCAGGTCAATACAATGATGAGAGAAAATCTTAAGTGTGAAGCTGTTGGGTTGTAGCATGTGCATGGGTCCATTTCTGGGTTGAATTGTGGGTCCTGAGTCTGCCCCCCACCCTACGCCTCAAGGGACTAGAGCCACAGCAGAAGCAGGAGAATTTGACTGTATTCACTCCACGCTGGTGCCAGGCAGACATCGGGCTATCTGAAGCTGTGGGACTCTGCTCTGGGGATGGAAGAACACAGTCTGAGGTACTGCAGGGGGCCAGAGCTTTTGGTTAGGGGGTCCCTGGTTCAAAAGCAGCCAGGAACTGACTGGTTCTCGGGCCCTTGGGCTCTCAGGCACCAGCACCACTGGGAGGCTGCAGAAAGCCTGACTGTGGATATGTACAGGCTAGATTGGTCCGCAGCTAAAGAGGAGAAGGGGAAAGATGAGCTCTGGCTGGGTTCCACGCGGATGAGATTCTTGGTTGCTGTGACTCACTTGGCTGAGTCATGGCTGTCTTGACTTGCTTGCTTGGGTTGCTGGGCCTCCATGGCTGAGAGGTCATCAGCGGGAGATTAGACGGCTGCTCCATACTTGAAAACCTTCTCTGCGGTTCCCCATGGCGTGTCCCAAAGAAGAGAAATAGGCTATGATATTGAGATATTTATTGTCATGGTGGAAAATGGATGAAACTATACCCTGGTATTTTCAGGGCAGACCCTGAGGTTAAATACTTTTTTCAGGGAGGAGCATCTGGGAAGGAATCTTTAATTGGCTATGCCCTCTGGCCTTTAGGTATCTCATTAATATGGAGATCTGTCTTGAGGCTCTGTGGCCTGTAGTCATGCCCTCAACCTGTTGAGGGCCTAGTAGGGGCCTTGTTCTACGTGACAGGAGGACCCCACTCTATGGAGGTCTTCAGCCTCCTGTCGGGAACCTGTGTCAGGAGCCTGGAGTCTGGGAGCATGGAAAAATGCATGCCTTCCCTTAGGATCACCTGCGTCTCCGTCTCACCTGGGGTCCCTCAGGATCATCTGGGGTCTCCTGCGATTTCTAGTTTGTGCTCAACCAGAAACCATGCTGTCCTTTCATGGTCCTACATGAAGCCAACTTTCTGAATTCTGCTGAATTTAGAAACACAAGTGCCATCATCATTTGACTTTCTAGATCTGCCTGGTTGTTTCTGTCTCCACATAACTCCACCACCCTTTTTGTGTTCATTCAGTCTTAGATTTGTAATAATAATGAGGAAACAAGAAACCCAACACTTAAACACTATCAGTTCATTTTGTCCCATCAAAGAAAAAAAATTTCTCCTTTTTAAAAACACAAAACAAACAAACAAAAAAACTTCTTAGAAAAATTATGATGTGAATATCCCAACATCAAATTTTCAGCTGGCAACTACAACGTAAAACAGCACCAAGATGGTAAGAAGCCACTGAACCCCACATTGTGATCATCCACAAGCTATGGATATGGAGGAGAAAAGCTAGCTTTGGTGTTAATTATTGTAGAGGATTGAATGAGTATAAGTTTATATGTTAGAAATGTCTTGAACAATTAGTGGACTTATTCGTTAGTGGAGGTATGCCAGTTGGGTCAGACTTTGAGATTTCAAAGGTCCACACTACTCCCAGTTCTCATTCTCTCTCATTCTCTCTCATTCTCTCTCTCTCTTTCTCTCTCTCTCTCTCTCTCTCTCTCTCTCTCTCTCTCTCTCTCTCTTTCTCTCTCTTTCTGATTAGTAGTTGTTTTCTCAACATTACAGCCCTTAGCTACTGCTCCAGCACCATGCCTACATGCCTGCCATAATTCTTTCACTACAATTGTCATGGATTCACCCTCAGAAGTTGCAAGCAAATCACCAAATTAAATAATTTATTTCATAAGTTGCTTTGGTCATGGTTTCTCTTCAGAGCAAAAAAAAAAAAAAAAAAAAAAAGAACTCAATCAACTCCATATATTTAGAACAGGGGAGACTATGACTGAAAAGGAAAGGAAGATGCTCTTTTCAGGCAGCATCTATGAACTGTCAGCACGGATAATTAACCTTGATTCAAAAACAAGACAGAAAAATAGGTTTCAGCTTCACAAAGAACAAGGTATTGTGGGTAATCAGCCCAAGGATATACTTGTCTTTATCAATAGTCCAACTGAGAAAATTATTTTTGAAAGACTTTTAATCTATGTTTTTTTTCTTATGTGTTATATTTGTGTGTGTGTTGTTGTGTGTGTGTGTGTGTGTGTGTGTGTGTGCAGGTATATTTGTAGAGGTTGGAATTTGACAACTGAAGTCTTTCATAATTACTCTCCATCTTATTCACTGAGGCAAAGCTTCTCTGTTGAATCCAAAGGTCACCTATATTATTGCTATTCTAGCTAGCCAACCTTGTCAAGGAATATTATCTCCACCTTCTGAACCTGGAATTAAAGAGGAGTTTGCTATGTGTTTACCCAGCACTTATTTGAGTTCTGGAGATCTATAAGTCCTATACTTACATTTTCATAGCAAGAGCTGTTAAACCTGAGGCACTTTTCCAGCCTCAGTAAGCCTTTATTTATTTTTAGATAGGTGTATGCATTTATTTTAGAGCAAGTTTACAGCTTCCCAAGTGTGCTAGTTACTTTTCTATTTCTGTGAAAAGGCACCATGACCAAAGGCAACATGAGGAAAGAAGAGGACGAAAAACAGTCTATAAGAGAAGCCAAGGCAGGAACTCAAACAGCACAGAAACTTGGAGGCAGGAGCTGAAGCAGAGGCCATGGAAGAGTGATGTTCACTGCCTTCTTACTCCTGGCATGCTCAGTGTGCTTTTTGATAGAACCTAAAACCACCAGCCCAGGAGTGGCGCTAACAATAATGAGCTGGATCCTCCCATATCAATCGGTAGGCAAGAAAATGCCCTACAGGCTTGTTTGTCTCCAGCATTATGGAGACATTTTCTCAATTGAGTTTCCCTCTTCTCAGATGACTCTAGCTTATGTGAATTTGAAATAAATACTAGTTACCACAACTGATTCCATGTAAACTTCATATAAGCACAACACTGATAAATTATAAACTATCGATTTTTACTCATTTCTAAGGTGACATATTAACATCAACATGACAACATAAAACATTTTAAATACTTAAGGTATTCTGCAGTGTTATAAATTTAACCACTTAAAAGTTCAACATTTCTTTGAAATATTCAAAACATCTCTAAAATTTCAAAAATTTTAAGATTTTAGTCTCTTAACTGGGGGCTCCTGTAAAGTCAAAAATAAGTTAAATACTTTCTGATTCCAAGAGGAAATAACTAGGGCATAATCAAAATTGGCTCAATTCACAAACAAGCCCAACACTGAATAACTGAGTGTCCAAGGTCTGGGATCCACTTATGATCTTCTAATTGCCTCCAAAGGACCTGGATCATTTCTCTGGCTCCACTCTCTCCAACCCACACAGCTTGTCTCCTAGGAGCACTGCATTCCATGGCTGCTGCTGTCATAGAAGATATTTCTTATTTTAGGCATTTTTAAAACCCTGAGGTCTTCTGCTGTAACTAGGCTGCAATTTAAACAATAACCTCTTTGAACCCTCTTTACGGATGCTACCTCTGCCTTCCTATGCCAAGCCTCAGATGGATTAAATGACCATAATGCCTTCAAAACAAGTACCATCTAGATGAACTCTTTTTAAAATTTTTTTTATTGGAAATTTTATTTACATTTCAGATGTTCTCTCCTTACCCCATTTCTCCCCCTCCCTCCCAGGAACTCACTATCCCTTCCCCCTCCTCCTGCCTCCACGTTGGTGTACCCTCACCCACCCTCCCCCGTATCTCACCTCCCCACCCTCGAATATCCCCCACACACGATGCCCAGCCTTCATGGGACCAAGGATCTCTTCTCCCACTTATATATAGCTCCCTTGCATATATAGCTGGAGCCATGGGTCCCTCCCTAAGTGCTCCCAGGCTGGTGGTTTAGACCCTGGGGGCTCTGGTTGGTTGGGATTGTTGCTTTCCTCATGGTGTCACGAATCCTTTCAATTCCTTCAGCCTTCACTCTATCTTCTCCATTGGGAACCCCATGATCAGTTTAATGGTTAGCTGTGAGCATCTGCCTCTGAGTATGTCAGACTCTTGCAGACTTCTAGGGAGACAACTATATCAGGCTCCTGTCAGCATGTACATCCTGACATCCACATCAATGGCTACCTTTGGTGACTGCACATGGGATGGATATCCAGGTGGAATGGTCTGTAGACATCCCCTCCTTCAGTTTCTGTCCTGCACTGTGTCTCCATATTTGCTCCCTTGAGTATTTTGTTACTCCTTCTAAGAAGGACTGAAGCCCCCCCTACTTGGTCGTCATTCTTCACGAGCTTTATGTGGTCTGTGAGATGAATCTTGGGTATTTCAAGCTTCTAGGCTAAAATCCAATAATCAGTGAGTGAATACCATGGATGATTTTTTGTGATTGGGTTACTTCACTCAGGATGATATTTTCTAGTTCCATCCATTTATATAAGACTTTATCAAATTCATTGTTTTTAATAACTGAGTAATATTCCATTGTATAAATGTACCACATTTTTTGTATCCATTCCTCTGTTGAAGGGCATCTGGATTCTTTCCAGTTTCTGGCTATTATAAATAAAGCTACTATCAACATAGTGGAGCATATGTCCTTGTTTGGTGTTAGAGCATCTTCTGGGTATATGCCCAGGAGTCGTATAGCTGGGTCCTCAGGTAGTGATAAGTCTAATTTTCTGAGGAACTGCCAGACTGTTTTCCATAGTGGTTGCACCATCTTGCAATCCCACCAACAATGGAGGAGTGTTCCTCTTTTTCCACATCCTTGCCAGCATCTGCTATCACCTGAGTTTTTGATCTTAGCCATTCTGACAGGTTTGAGGGCGAATCTCAGGGTTGTTTAACGTTTAATGATTTTTACTTAATCCCCACTTATTTCTTGGCTACAGCGTACTGGAACAGTTGTCCCTGCAATGCAGAGGATTTATTTTAGTAGTATCCGAAGCTTGTTGTTCACAGAGAATTCTTCAGCCCCACTTGATTACCCATAGATTTTTAAATCTAAAACATGTAATGACCCTCATAGACTCTTTAAGTGCCTCTCAAATTTCTCTTCGGAATTTTGCAATCCAGGCTTCTCTCATTTACATATTTCCTAACACTCTCTCTTCTAAGTTTCAACATAAAATCTCACTAAGCTTTGACCACTTGATGGTTTTTCTCATTCAAAATTCCAACACTTCCACAATCCTCCCCCCATATCATGGTCATCTGTCAAAGCAATATCCTATCATTAATATCATTTCTGTCTTAATCTGGGTTTCTATTGTTGTTATGAACTACTGTGAGAAAAAATTGCTTGAGGGGTGAGGCATATAGGTTATATTTATGTATAATAGTTCATCATAGAAAATTTTTAGGACATCAAATCAAGGTAGAAATTTTGGGACCAGACTTGATGCAGAGGCTGTGGATGAATGTTGCTTATAATCTTGTTCCCCGTGACTTTTTCTGCCTGCTTCCTTATAAAACTCAGAACCACAGGCCATGAATAAAAATGACCCAACAGTAGTGGGTGGAATACTCCAGCATCAATAACTAATAAAGAAAATGGCCTAAAATCTTGCCTAAAGCCTGATCTTCTGAAGGCATTTTCTCAGTTGAGACTTCCTCCCCTTACATGACTTTAAGTTGTGTCAGGTTCATATAAAAACAGCCAACACATTATATTACTTATTTCAGTCTAGATACATAGGCTTTTAAAAGTTAATTTCAATTTGTGTTTATGCCTGTTATTTCAGGAAATAACACATCCTGAGCTGTGATATAGGTCATTGGTCCAGTGCTTGTCTGATGTGACAGCTGGGTTGCATGAAATAATTGTAGTGGCACATCCCAGGATATGAGTTGTAGAAAAGGAACAGTTAGAAATTAAAGGTTATCTTTAATTACTTGGAGAGTTTAAAGGCAGCTTGGATACATGAGAACTTGCCTGGAGGAATAAAAATAAATAAAACAACTTCTAAGTCACAAACCTCTCCTGACCTGAATTACAATACTCTGTTTCTATGCTATATCTACATAATAATTACATTGTTTCTCTGACCCAAGAAATACTTTAGACTCATTGATACAATTACACTATTAAATGAAAATGAAAATCTGAGATACAAAATTTCTATACCTTCAACTTTTCAGATATACCTTATGTTGATCAAGAAAGACTAAATAGTGGGTAACATGGTACTGTTGTTGTTAATATTTTAAAAGAAATGTACTTGATCTGTCTTCATGGAGAAACTCAATAGATAGTTTAATTTTGCTTCATGAAGCAGAAATTGATGCTATAGCATAGGTATAAATGGCTTGTTCTTTCCAAATACAGATTGCGCTCTCTGATTGGAGCAACAGCTATTACTCCATTCCAAATAGTGGAAGCCTTTCCATGTTTGAATTCTGTTCACATACTTGTGCCTAACTGTGGTAGTAAAAGATGCTTTGTGTGGCTGACCAAAATGTACGTAACATGGCTATTGATAAAAAATTCAAGTAAGATATCTTCAAACAAAAATTATGCATCATGTCTATGATTCAAATAATGTGGTAGGACATGGAGAGCAAGCACAAATATGCAATGCTCTTATAATGGGAATTTACAAAATTAGATTTGTTTCTAATTATGTGCAAACTTGTTGTACATATTAGTGTATAGGTATCATCTATGAAGCAGGAGTTGTAGGCTGCCGCACAAAGATGCTAGCAAACAAACTCTAGTCGTCTGCAAAAATATTATATACTCATGATGATTGAAACATTTCTTTGGTGCTATATGTTCTGTTTAATTTAAAAATGAGTTCTTTCAGGGGCTCTAGTCGTCTGCAAAAATATTATATACTCATGATGATTGAAACATTTCTTTGGTGCTATATGTTCTGTTTAATTTAAAAATGAGTTCTTTCAGGGGAATGTCAGCAGATTGAGGTAAGGTTGAGGATATTAGTATTTTTCTAACTTTTTAATGTTTTTGTAGGATTTTTTCGCCCTAGATTTTCTTTCATTATAACCAAATAATGACTCTAATGTAAATGGAATATTTTTAGAATACTAAGATTATAATAAACTACATTTTTCATTATCATCATTATCTGATAATATATTGCTTTGAAGTAGGTGCAAGCTCATTTCTTAAGGTGATTCATAATTTTTTCTCGCCACGACACAGGGGAATAAACACTATCATTATGTGGACTATGAACAAGGGATTGGATGTTAAGAGATGACTCTGTAGATAATGTACATGCAATGCAAACATGATGAATAAGTTCAGATACCCAGAACCAGGTAAAATCAGCACATGGCAGAAGACATCTTTAAACCGAATGTTCTTCTAGAGTCAGGGACAGGTGTATCCTGAGGTGTTGGTTGAAGTTTCAATGAGAGATCTTACATAAAACATAATATAAATTGCTTGGTAATTAATAGCACTTGCTTGTCATTCAGCAGATCTGAGTTTGGTTCCCAGGCCATTGCAGCTTACAACTGTTTATAACTATATCCATGGAATCTGATGTCTCTTCTAATCTCCACAGCCAACAGTTTTCAGACACACAGAGAGAGATAAACAAATAATTAGAAATATAATTAATATTTTAAAAATATGGTATAGAATGATTAAAGAAGACATTTGCCATAGACCTTTATATTTCTCATATTCATCCCCAGACAATGCACCATGCATTGTCTGTTCAGAATATATATATATCAGCACACATGTTCAAAGACCACACACACACACACACACACAAACACAAACAGAGAGATGAGTAGGGAGGGAAATGTTGGGAGAGGGAAATAGAGGAGAAACGAGGATCTGGGTCACCTAGGTTAGAGACTCACCCAATGTCATACCAGTAGCAGGTAATAAAGTTAACATTTAGACACAGAGATTTCAGTTTTCTAATCAATCCTGCTTAATTTCAATTGTTAAGGAATCACATTGATGTCAATTTAGATATATTGCAGTGGTTCATACATACACTTTTCTGGCTGAGAGCTTCTCCTTCAATGGCTTACTCTTCAGAACTAGTGAGGTGAGTGCACCAGATAGAATAGGGCTTTAATTATGGAGCAAATTTCCTGTAAGTCATATTTTAGGGTCAACCCTGGTTTTCTATCATCACTCCCTGCTGGCTAATGTGACACAAATAAATGACCTGTTCTGTGAACTTAGGTGATCATGTAGATGTTTTTTGACTTGTACTAGGAGCTCAGCAAAAGTATCACAGAAGTAATTGTGATCTTGATCTTGATGATATGAGATAGGTCTCCATCCATCTTGTCCCAAGAGAGTACTATTAGAGTCTTAATTACCATTCAGAGCTATATGTTTCAGAGGGGAGAACATGACTTCTGCCTTTTACATGATTAAACTTGAACTTCACTGTGTTTGATTTGTGTCAGAATGAAAGGAACAATGTCTTACCTCTAAATGATTTTTAGTTACTAATGGAAGTAGAATAGGCAGTAATTAGTTTCTAATCATTAAAGCATTGTAAAACAGTTGAACCTGTGAACTAGAGATATATTTCAATTGTCATAGGATACATAACTCTGGCCTTCTCACTTACATGTATAAACAACATATATGCAAATCTACACACACAGACACACATACGAAAAACAAACCGAGAGTGTTCATATAGCATGCAGGAAACACTGGATTTCACTTTCAGGAATTTCTAAATGGTGTATGGAGGAATAAATCTGTAATGACAACATGCAAGAAAAGGGAGCAATTATATCAGAATTTCAAGGTCATCCTCAGCTGGAGAGAGTCTTCATGGCCTGTCTCTTCTTTCTTAGACTTTGTCTCAAACAAAGAAAAAGTTACACCCAGATAATCACATTTGGTGCTACTTAAGCTTCTACATTCTGTAGCAAATCTGTTGCTGACAGTTTCTAACAGTGAGTATTTGGCAGGCTAGTACTAAAATCATGAAATATATTCTAATGTTTGAAAATTCCAGGTACAATTTCTCACTTTCTCAGCATGCTATACTTTTGAAGTTGCAAATAGAAGACCTGAGACTTATTTATGGATTTACTCTCTTACTAAAGTTACACTATTGACATCACATGCTGCCTTTTATTATTGTTAAAAGTGTGTGTGGATATATGTATGCATGTGCACAGAAATGTGTGAATGTGTATGAATGTGTGTGCATTGTATGTTTGAATGGGTTCATAGTTGTGTGTGTGTCTCTGTGTGTATGTGTGTGTGTGTGCATGTGTGTGATAGGAACCCGAAACCCATTTTATTCTATATTAACTTACCCTAGGGCAGTGTCATGCTCTGCAGCCAGGACCTTAGGTCTCAAGGACTACCTATATATATCTTTATTCCTACAGTGATATATGATGGTCAGGAGAAAAGCAAATGGGTTTGGAATTAAATAGCTCTGGGTTAAATATTTGAAGTCCATTTGGCTAGATTAGTCACCAATAAAATGACCTGTATAGTGAGTAATATTGATTAAAAACTTGACAGTATATAGAATTGCCTAAGGAGACAAACTTTAGTATATGACTTCGGGGGAGTTTATAGACTGAATTAATTGCAGTGGGAAGAGTCACCCTGATTGTGGGCAGCATAGTTCCATGGCTGGGACCTTGGACTGAATAAAATGAAGAAAGATTGCTGAGAACCAGCATCCGCCTCCCTCTGCTTCCTCACAGTGGAATGAGACCAGCTGCTTCATCTATAACTACCCTTCCATGATAGATTGTATCTTCAAGGTGTAAGTTCAAGTTAACCCTATCTTTCTTAAACTGGTTGGTCACATCAACAAAGAAAGTAACCAACAGAACCTCTATGTTCCTCCGTTTCCTGATGTGTGATGCAGGGATAATAACAGTTAGTTTCTGAGTTTGTGTGATGGTAGGTTATAAGACATAGAAAGTCTAAGCTATGTCACATTTCATGACAGAAGTTGTTCCTAAGCTTTCACAATGTTGCTGTCTTTTAGTTGTTCCTGCTGCCATTTTCTTCTTGACCAGGGGAAATGCTATTGACTTGTTTCCCCTTTGCCTTGAGAAACTGATCTAGTATTGTAAATGTCAAAGCTGACAAAGTAATGAACTGAAGAGAATTCTTGTAAGAGTAATAAACTCTCTGCACAAATCTTGGAGCGGAGGTTTATCAAAGTGTGCTGATTTAGGACACATATCACAACACATTATAAAGCTGCTATGGTATCTTCCCCCTTGAAGTTCTCCAGTCCTATTCTGCTGACCTACTCTGGAGCAATCTGATCACAGGAAGAAATAAACACATCTGCTTACCACAGAGTGAGCCTGAGTTGGAACCTGCAGAGTAGTTATGTTAGTTACTTATCTCTTTGCTATGACAAAATGTCTGACCTACCAAACTTAAAGAAGGTAGGGCTTATTTTGCCTCCTAGTTTTGTACTACAGACTGTTATGGAAGAGGACTCATGGTACAAGGAGTGGGATTCAAATGGTTACAGTGCATTTTCAGTCAGGCAGAGAATGGTGGATTCAGGTTCTCAGCTCTCTTTTCCAATCTTACTAATCCAAGAGAAAAGGTGAAAACTAATCAGTGAGCACGTGGCGACTGGCAGTTATTGAGCCTCAGTCAGGTATACAGAATCAGCTGTCTTCAAGCACTGAGTTCATTTCTGGTCTTAAAAGTACAATTCTAGTAGAGAAATAAAATTGTTTGCAAGAATTTAATTACAGAGAAAGTAGTCTTTAAAGCATACCCTTCTGACCCTGGGTAGAGGGCCAGACCTTTTTTGAGGAAAATGACCCCACCATACTGGATAATTTGGAACAATTGCATCTTAGCATGGTAAAAGGCCAGAAGCTGAAGTGTATTCCATCACAGGCTTCAGATTTCAAAACAGCAAGCTCTGCCTTTGTCATCTGCTCTGTCAAGAGCCCACATTAACTTATAACCTCTGTCAGTCAATTTGGTTCATTGTAAAAGCTGAGACCAGAGAGAAAATTTCCCAGGTTCTCTATAAAGCTTTACAAAGCTACAAATCTAACCTCCAAAAGATAAATATGCTGTTCCAAGTTTGAATTATCTTTTTAAAAAATTACTCATTTAATGACATCTGTATATGTATGAATATATTATATATATATATATATATATATATATATATATGTTTGTATATGTTTATATGTATATGCCTGTGTGTATTTTTGTGTGTTTCATGTATGTGTGTGCATTTGTCTGTGTGTGTCCATCTATATGATTCAGGATTTCATTGACTTAATGGAATCAAAGAGACTATTTTTTTAAAAGAAAAATAGATTTATTTAGCTAATACTTTTAAAACCTTGAAGTCCAGACATAGTAGTGCTCTCTCTAGTGGATCTTCATGTACCACATACATGTGGTGATTACAGTTGGAAACAGAACCCTGAAAAGGATTCACATGGTCAGAGTCAAGTTCTGTAGTAACAGTCTTCTGAGAAACTCCTTAATCTCCTCTGAGAACACTGTGATATTGGACATCACCACCCTGGAGACAAAGACCACAACTCATGAACATTCTGGGTTTCCCCTCCAGTAATAGCAAAATGAGTATGCATATCTGAAAATACATGGCTTTATTGATGTACAGATATGAATATGCATATATACTTCTGAATCTGTGTTCATATACATGAATATCTGTGGTAACATATAACTGGGTTCTTGTCTTTGTGTAGACCCATACCTATATGTTATGACATACATATCAATTTCTATATGAACCTGTTTCTGTATGCATATTTGTATGTGTTTATACCTGGATACTCAGATATCCACTAGTTTTCTAGCTTTTAATTTCTATTTCTTTTCTTTTCTTTTTTTCTTCTCTACATTTCTTTTTTTTTCTTTTTTCTTTTTATTTCCTCTTATTGTTCTTTCCGTCTTTGTTCTTCCCCCCTCTTTCTTTTGAGATAGCATTTCTCCCTAGTGCTAGAATTTAAGCATTTGACACCATGTCTGGCTTTTTATATTGGCTCTGATGATCAAACACAGGTTCTCATGCTTGTAAAGGAATCAATGTAGCAACTAAACTCTCTTGCCTGGCCCCATGCTTTTTCATATGGCTTTAGTTGCTTTTACCAGTCAGCACCTTTTCAGTCTCCTTACATGTTGTATTTCTGCTGACTGTGGCTTTTTCCTCATGTTTGAAAACAGATGGTCAGAGTGCATTAGCAGAGAACTACCATGAAGAAAGGATCTGAAACTTTAAAAAAAAACCAGTGGAGGAGTTAGAGAAGACTGAAAGAGATGAAGGGGTTTGCAGCCCCATGGGGAGTGCAATAATACCAAACAACCAGAGCTCCCAGGGTCTAAACCACCAATCTGGGAGCACATAGGGAGGGACCCATGGCTCCAGCTATATATGTAGGGGAGGATGGCCTTGTTGAGCGTAAGTAGAAGAGGAAGTCCTTGGTCATATGAAGGCTGGATGCCCCGGTGTGGGGGAATTCGAGGGAAGGGAGATGGGAGTGGGTGGGTGCATGCCCTCACAGTAGCAGGAAGAGGGGGAACGGGATAGAAAGTTTCGGGGGGGGATGGGGAAAGGGATAATATCTGAAATGTAAATAAATAAAATATCCAATTTAAAAAAAAAACAGCCAGTGTTATCATTAGGCCAATTCTGGGGCAAGCAAATTTCTTAATGAAAATTCTGTTCTTAAATGGAAGGAAGAAGTGCTGAAAGTTATGTGACGGAAGAGAGACATCCTGATATACCTGCTGTTGAAAAGTCTGTTAACTGCTCATGGTTATTTTTGTTTTCTTTTAGCTGCCTATCATACTATCACAGTTTCAGCACACTTTTTTTTTTTTCACAAAGAACAAAGAAGGATAGTTCAATGGGTCAAGCATTTGCCATACAACCCTTAAGACTGAAATTTGGACTCCTAAAACTCAGATAATCCAGACATGGTAGCATGCATGTGTAATCTCCATGTTCCTGTGGCAAGATGAAGTCAGGAGATACCAGAAACTATCAGGACAACTCTCTTGGTATAAATAATGGGGAGCAAGAGACCCTGTTTCAGACAAGGTAGATGTTGATAACTAACACATGAAGTTATGCTTGTTCTCCATATGTGCACCATGGAATAATTATGCATTTCTTCATTCAAACATCACATACACACACAGGGGCTGGGGAAGAAGGAATCCCTGCATCTTTTCCTTAGGCCTGTGTGGTGTTGCCTGGGAATGAATGAAAGAATGAAGGACTTTAGATAACAAACCTTCTAAGCAGTCAAATTGGGATCAAACAGTAAACATAACCAATCCTGATAATATGTTAATTTGTTGTTCAGAATTGGAGCCTGTGATTCTAGAAGCTGGGTAATATGTCTAAACTTTAAGGGCTGGATTAATGCAAAGTACAATCTAAGCATATAATCATAGACAGGATTTGCTGAGCAAAGGTTTCAAATGTTTTTCTCTTATGGAAAACTAAGAGCCAGCCTTTTTAAAATTTTTTATTTATTTATTTATTTATTTATTTATTTACACTCCAGATTTTATTCCACTCCTGGTCCACCCTCCAACTGTTCTACCTCCCATACCTCCTCTGTGCCACCCTGTGTCCATGAAGATGTCCCCATCATGCACCTCTACTCCACCAGACCTCTAAATTCCCTGGAGCCTCTAGTCTCTTGAGGGTTAGGTACATCTTCTCTGATTGAACCCAGACATAGCAGTCCTTTGTTGTATATGTGTTGGGGGCCTCATATCAACTGGTGTATGCTGCCTGATTGGTATCCAATGTTTGTGAGATCTCAGGGGTCCAGGTTAATTGAGACTGCTGTTCCTCTTACAGGTTTGCCCTCCACCTCAGCTTCTTCCATCTTTTCCCTAACTCAACCACAGGGGTTAGCAGCTTCTGTCCATTGGTTGGGTGCAAATATCTGCAACTAACTCAGGTGCTTGTTGGGTCTTTCAGGGGGCAGTCATGATAGGTCAATTTTGTGAGTACTCCACAGCTTCAATAATAGTGTCAAGTCCTGGGGCCTCCTCTTGAGCTGGATCACACTTTGGGCCTGTCACTGGACCTTCTTTTCCCTGGGCATGGTATGTATTCACTAATAAGTGGATATTAGGCAATATATATATATATATATATATATATATATATATATATATATACACACACACACGAATACCCAATATACAGTCCACAGAACTCAAAAAGGTCACCAAACTGAAGGGCCCAAGTAAGGATGTCTCAGTCCCACTTGGGACAGAGAAGAAAGCAATCACAAGGAGAGAGGGAAGGAAAGGCCTGGGAGGGAAAGAGAAAGGTGTGGGAGAAGAGGAGAACATGATATGGTATTGGGTGAGGGAAAAGAACTGAATCCATGAGGTCCAGCAGAAAGAATGGAAACAGGCAACCTTGGGAGGAAAAGGTTGGGGGGGGACCCTCCAGAATGTACCAAAGACCTGGGAGGTGAGAGACTCTCAGTACTCAAAGGGAAGGACCTTAGATGAAATGCCCTACATTGGAGAGAGTGAACATGTAGAGCCCAC
>JAJTUV010003855.1:0-36689 GCA_021653895.1 Mastomys natalensis | reverse complement strand
GCTTTTAAATTTTTATGTATTAGTTTTTTCACGCTGTCTTTACAGTTGTCCTTCTTCCCTTTGAATCCTTTTTCCCGACCCATTTCTTTAAATGCCTTCTTTTTTCAATTTTGTTTTCTTTTACATTCCTAATTTATCTTTCTCTCTCTGCCCCCTCTATCCTCGTTCCTCTCTCTCTCTCCTCTCTTCTCTCCTCTCTCTCTCTCTCTCTCTCGCCCCCTTTCTCTCTCCCCTCTCTCTCTGTCACATACCCACCAGACCACACACAAAAACAACAAAATTGTGAAAATTAAATTTTAGAAAATTCGTCTAGAAACAAAATGGTGGAAAATTTGCTTTTCTGAATCGGCTTTTTTTTGGGGTCACATAATCTCATTTCACACATTTTTCCTGAAATAAAAAAATTCTTTTACTTTGTGACTCTTAAAATTGTTATCGTCACATTTTTATTCATTCATGTACATAGAGGCTAGTTATTGTCTTAATAAATGTGGATATGCAACTATATTTGTTGCTTGTTGCTTTAGTGACCTTCAGTTTTATACAGTGAGGTGGTTTGGGAAAGTTGTATATTTCAGTGTTCTGAAGGAACATTCTCTTGGGTTCCATTTAACACCATTGACAGAAACTATGGACTCCTCCTAATCTTCAGTTTTCAAAATCATCTTTTCTCATTTGTTTTCATGAAGATAGAAATGCTAATGGGTGAGATGGAATCTCAAAACAAGTTTTAATTTTTCATTTCACAGATTCTGGAAATAGTGAGTGTTTATTCAGATATTTATTGACCATCTGTATTAGTCTATTTGTCTTTTATATTGGATTATTTGACTGGGGCAACTAAATTCATTTTATATTTCTTAATGTGTTTGGTTAATCTCCTATTGATACATAGTTGGCATCAACCTTTCCTATTCAAAATAAGGTTTATGAACGCTGAAGTTTGTTTTTCTTGACCTAGAGAAACAACTTAATTTAACGTAAACTCATATGACAAATTTGAATTTATTTTATGTTCCACTGTAATCTCTTAAAGGAAGGACTTTGTGCTTTTCTCTAAGTGATTTGTCTATTTTTCTCTAGATATTCGAATGTATTTAAGTTGTGGCTAACTAATTTTATGTATCTGTGTTTCACTACTCTTACAAATATTACATATTAGCATGTGGGGTCATTTCTTGTTGCTTTGTCTTGTCTACTCATGTATACATTTTTTTATGTCAGTGCTATGCTATTTTTTGTTATTGTGGTTCCATAATAATTTTAGGTCATGTGTTCAGATATGTCTGCACTGCTTTTGTTAATGATTGCCTTGACTATTTGAGGTTTATTTGTACTTCTCTGTAAATTTTAAAATAGAACTACTAGTTCTATTGAGAATTTAATTCGACTTTTGTAGAGGACTGCATCATATCTAAAACTTGCATTAGACGATATAACTGGTGAGGAGCAATATTCCACAGGTGAGGAGCAATAGGATACTTAGTTACCTACCAAATTAATACATTTCAAGCATACATCAAGGATTAGGCCAAACACCAACAAACACATTATATATATCTGAGGTTGGATAGAAAGGTAATTTTTGAGGGAGAGGACCTGATAATTAGAAACCACCACTCCATTTAGTGGACTACAAAATTTCTTGTGTTCAAATATTTAATTCATGTTAGACCTCATGCCTGCTAGTCCTATAGAATATGATTATAAAACTTGTCCTCTGAGTCCTATTATCTGTGTGGATTACCATGAATCTTTAGATACTTCAGGTTAACAAACCTATGAATTCTTGTGATGTAATTTTAATGTATTTATCAGAAAAATCTTGACATATATGCAGCAATGAATGAAACTTACCAGCTTTGCAGGACATTACCATCTCAAGTGTTTTAGGGTTCATCACTAAGTGTCCTGAGCCAATTCTTCCTTTTTTTCTTTTCACCGTAATCATAACAGAGCCTCCTAGGTTCTATTAATCAATATATTTCGAGTTCTGAAGACCTAATTGATTAATATGCTGTCATATATTTTCTTTACCTGGTGCAAAAAGCATTAAGGTAATTACCCTCATTTGTTTCATTATGGTTCTTGTATTCAGATATATGTATATTTTTGAATTTATTTGCACTGTATAAATTCTATTTTTATTTTTAACAATACAAGTTAAAATTAAAAACAACACTACTAAAACTCCACACAAATGAAACATAATTTTTTCTTTCTCTTCAATCATAGAGATTTTATATAGAACTTGCTTAGAGGTTATATGTAACAATACATTAATAGAGAGAGGATTATAATTTTAGAAACAATGAACAATGTATACTGATACACAGATAATTATGTAGGATTTAGCACATTAATTATGTTTCCTACAGGCAGTATATACAACTTGTCAAGAATAACACAACTAACATGAAATTATTTGATGACTTCTGCTTCTTCATAAAATGCTGGTTCTAAATTTAATAATGACACTGATCTCCTAAAGGGCTGTCTTGCTATAATTTTGGACTTTGCAAATAATGGAAGTTACCCTTGGGGTCATTCTTATTTTGAGTGAAAAAGATTGTCCTTAAAGTGGTGTGGCATTTCAATTGGATGTCAAGTGGATACTCAAGTGAATCTGTTTCCATACAGAGTGAAAGGAAACAGTAGTAGTGGCACAGACATGTTTCCCAGGATGGAGTGTAGCAAAACCTAACTTAGGTCAGCCCCTTTTCTAAAATCAGAAAATTCTGCCATTAGCTTTCCCTCCACACAGTTGGGCCCTATGCTTGCATGTGCATTACTCCTCTCAGAGCATATTCTTATTACTTGGGGGAGATAAGCCAGAAGAACAATTACATATTTATGTTAAATGTCCATGTATGCCATAAATTACACCCTCGGTCACTAATCTGCTGTGTTATAGAAAGATGTAGAACTATAAAAAGTAGGAGGAGCTTAGAAGTAGGAAATTACATCACAAGAGGCATGCTCTGAAAGGGGATATTAGGGGCACAGGTGTTTCCTCTTAGTCTACACTTGTTTGCCTCATGGCAGGAACAGTTTTACTCCAGTAGTGTTTTGCTACTCTGCCATACCACAAACCGAAAAACAATGGATCCAAGCGATAAGAGCTGAAACTGCAAGAAGTCCAAACCGAAATTTTCTTCTTCACAGGTAAATTAATTCAGATGTTTTACTATGATGAAAAAAAAAAAAAACAAAACAAAACAAAAAAAAAAACCCTAACAAAGACCAATCAGTCTCTGTGTTGGTGCTATGTTTGTTTTCATTTTTTCCCTTAAACTTTGTGCATCTTTGCCTGACTTATTTTTCAATATATCTATCTCATAATTGTAATGTACTGGTCAAATTTTAAATTATATAGGACTGTTAGTCTTTGCCTAGTGTGTTTCTTAGAGGCCTATAAGCAATGTAGCATCAGTCTTTTACAATATAATTCTCCAGTTTTCCCTTCCATTTATGATAAGTAAGATACTTGTTTTTCTGTTTTATGGTAAGATTTATATCTTATATTATCTTCTTTAGTTTGTTAAGTCCTTAAATATGATGGCTATAACCATGCATCTTACTTCCCATATTGACTAGGTTGTTTGCCATTCTTAATCTGTCTTGGTGTCTATTGTGATGTTTACAGAGAAGATGTTAATGGTAGACAAGGAAAAGTAGACAGAAAGCCTCAGGTCTTTGCTGCTATTAAAGGCATCAGCCTGTGGACAGAAAGAGGTAAGACTGAGGAAGATTCTTCCTGTGCAGAGGAACTCACTTACCTTAAACTCAGCTCCAAGGACCACGTGAAAAACTTCATTCCTACACATGGAGCAATATTTGAACACTGCATGGCATTAAATGTAACACCATGCAGTGCTAACTTAGAAATCCATTTAAAACAATATTGAAAACTATGAGGGTAGCTGTGCTGTGGGGAAACAGGTGTAATCCTAAGGAAAATGTGGGAGAATCACAAGTTCAGGGTTGTCTGGAATACAGAGTGACTCTAAGGCAAGACTAAGCAATTCAGTGGGACTTTCTTACAAATAAAGTAAAACAAAAAAGATTTCCAGAGGTATGGCTTGTCAGAATACTTGCAGGACAGCAGTAGGGCTCTATATTTTATTATAACTTTTGCAATAAATAAAACAAAATACAGGGAATCGTCATGGTTCTAATCATGATCTAGATTCATGATTATTGAATCAGTGAGAAATTTTATTAGTATGAAAAAGAAAAGGGTTGATTTTCCATAAAAATGGATATTTGTCCATGTGTCTTGTACATCTATAAATTATTGCCAGTATGGTGTTATATTAATTAAAATGACTAGTATAACTTTTGTGAAATGAACATAGGAGCAGTGATACTCAAATAGATTTTTAGATAATTTTGGTACTATGTAGAAAGATTTTTGACCAATGTCTACAAAGATTGATATGTGTGTTTGTGCGCACATGCATAATAAAGATTTACATTAATTTACTTAACAAAAATAATTATAAATCATTACCTAGGGATGTCCCACATGTCTATTTTTTTTTTTTTTAGTAATGCTCAGAAACCAAGTTTTGTAATTAAACTATGCAGAGAGATAATTTGAACATAATGCAAATAAATATATCTTTTTTGTAGGTTAGCACATGGAAATTCAGCATCTTATTCATCTTTAGAAAACTGGATATAAGATACAGTGTCTGGATAAAGCAGAGTTGATCTCTTTTGGAAGAAAAAAGCCAAGATTTTCATAAAGAATATATGAAACAATTCCTGGAAAATTTAGATGTTTCCTAGTCAGTAATGTTATATGGGATTTTAAAGCATGATAATTTGGAATTTTTAATGACCAATATGTGGAGCTTTTTAAATGATGCAGAGACATTATAAATTGAAGCATGTTCTCACAGACAATAAAGAACAGTGAATTGTTTACTTTTAAAATCATATTCTCTGTGGAAATAGTAATAGGGATCTTAGGAAACGGATTCATAGCAGTAGTGAATATCATGGACTGGGCCAAGAGAAGAAGGATCTCTTCAGTGGATCAGATTCTTACTGCTTTAGCCCTTACCAGACTTGTTTTTGTGTGGTCTCTGCTCATTTGTGTACTGTTATTCATACTATGCCCACGTTTGCTTATGAGATCAGAAATGTTTACAGCAATGGGCATTATCTGTGTCATAAGCAACCATTTCAGTATCTGGCTTGCTACATGCCTTGGTGTCTTTATTTTCTCAAGATAGCCAGTTTTTCTAACTCTTTTTTTGCTACCTAAAGTGGAGAGTTAAAAAGGTGGTTTTAATGATAATACTGATATCAATAATTTTCCTGATTTTAAACTTGTTATCTTTTAGGCTGTATGATCAATTCTCAGTTGAGGTTTATGATGGAAATATGTCTTATAGTTTGAGGAATTCACAATTATTTGCAAGAATTTTCTTATTCACCAACTCATCAAAAGTTTTCTTAATCAAAAACTCATCCCAAGTTTTCTTACCCATCAACTCCCTGTTCATGCTCATACCTTTCTCAGTGTCCCTGGTAGCTTTTCTCATGCTCATCTTCTCACTGTGGAAGCATCACAAGAAAATGCAGGTCAATGCCAAACGACCTAGAGATGCCAGCACCATAGCCCACATGAAAGCCTTGCAAACTGGGTTCTTCTTCCTACTGCTGTATGCAATATACTTAATTTTCATTATAGTAGGAATTTTGAACGTTGGCTTGATGAAGAAAATAGTAATACTTTTATTTGACCGCATTTCTGGAGCAGTTTTTTCTATAATCCATTCATTGGTGCTGATTCTGGGGAACAGGAAGCTGAGACAAGCCACTCTTTCTGTGCTGCCTTGTCTGAGTTGCTGGGCCAAAGATATGGACACCATGGTTCCATAATAAATTCCAGAATTCCTTGGACAAAATCTTGAGGTCTTATAGGGGAAAAAGAAACTATGGGGCTTCAAAGCTGTGATGGGTAATACATCGGAGGGTAGAAGGAGGATAAAGATTCTAACAGGATATAAGTGATCTATTGGGAAACTGGATAGAGCTGCATTTTAGGAAATGAAAAGGGAGGTAAATACAGGAGTAGGAGAGATTATACACGTCAAATGACAATAAGAATGTAATCACTATAGTACATTTAATTCAGGGCTTTCCAAGAGACTCCTGAAATATTCAACCTACAGGTCTTGACATTGTTGAAATACTAGTGGTGAAATTTAAATCCTCATTTCTGAGGATACCATTTATTATAGGAATAGGAACTTCAGTATTGGAATTGGCTGGTCTGCTTTCTCCCTGAGGACTACTTTTCATGGTATCAGAAGAAACTGTGCAAGGTTCTATATGAGCGAGGCAACTAATACTCCTATTCCACTATGACACTTGTGAACTGCATCAGTGACCAGCGACCACCATTGCACAATAGCCCTGTTGGTTTACTACTGGCACACATATCTTAATTGCTAACCAGTTTCTCTGTAATTAGACATAATAACCTTTCAACAAGGGGATCACAATGCCTCATTCAGTAAACTTACCTAACTATTCACTAGATAACTGAGTGAAATCATGGTTATTGGAGGAGAATATACAACTGATTTACTAAATCAGCATAATCCATTACAAAAGTGTATGAACATCTGTCAATCAACACACAAATAAATAAAATCTTCATGTCATCAAGAAAACAAATCTTCAAAATAGATGAGAATGACTACAGAAAATCACAACTAAACAAAACACAACGTTTTGAAGTTGATTCCAAATGAAGACATCTATAACACATTCCAATACCTAAGACTCAGAGAAGAATATAGAAGTGGAACAGAAAGATGGAAAGAGTCAAAAGATCAAGGACTTTGCTCTTAGTTTATGTCTTTTTGTAACTGCAGAAGCTATATCCTTAAAGACTCACCAGGCTGACCACCAAATGTCAGCTGAGTAAGGGGGACATCAACAAATGTTAAAATGGACTAAGATAGCATACAAAGCATCTAATGTACAGAAAAATTTTTAGGCTTGAGTAAAGCCATGAGCTGGAGAGAAAGACCTCACCAGAAAAAGCATACCAGTTGAAATTCCAGTGCCGAATGGTCATTGTGAAAATACACAAACAAGAATATATACATATATATATGGATTTATTAAATATGTTGTTCTGGATAAATATTTATATATGCATAATATGTGACACAAATATATACATGAAAACACACACACACACACAGACACAAATATATATACATACATGCAATAAAACCAAGAAAAAATGGCCACAAATTTGAAAAAGATGGAGAAGGGTATTTGCAAGGTCTTGGATGGATGAAAGGGAATATAGAAATTTTGTAATTAAAATACAATATCAAAACCCAAACCAACAACCAAATGGACTATATTAGAATAATATTGAAAATAATCAACCTTCAGAGTCTGTCACATCCAATATTAGTCGGTCATAGGGAAAAATTCGTTGAAATTTTCATTTGTGTAAATTTTGCACAAAAAATAACAAATACCTTTATTAAAATATCAGAAAGTCTCGTTTTCTAATATATTTGTGTTATGGCTTTTCTGCATAGATAAAAATTACATACTAATATTTGGAATCAGAACTAACTAAATTCATCATTCCTTTAAAATATATAATTGTGTACTATTATATCAGATTACTCAATACAGAATAATTTTCCATCATCTTAAATATTTGAATTTTGTGTTAATCTTTAACCTTTGGAAATTTACTATGTGAAATATATGTATTCATTTGTGTCTAGAAGACAGGTACTGATTTGTGTACCTTTTGTGTAGTGCCGTCTTAGAACTGAATGAACAGTTTCTTATTGGAGGAGGAGAGATCCTCATCTACCCTGGGAGAGAAAGAGAAACTTCTAAGTCTTCTGCTGCTTCTGATACTCATGAACCCCAGGAAGCTCCTCTGCAAGGTTGCACAAACCTAAGAGTTGCTAGAGGAAGAGACTCTGAACTGTAAACTACTTACAAGTCTTTTACAGAGCTCCTGGAATGCAGCTCTCAGAAGTCTCTGCAGAGTGTGGGGTGGGCTTTTTGTCACACACCTGCCTTTGAGTCACCCATGTTCATGTTATTCAGTCTTTTTCCATCCTCTTATAAGTAACCCCAATAAATTCACTAGATCACTAAGCTTGACTGGAGTTGAATCATTTCTCAGACCCACAATGTCTGACACAGACATTTTCTCATGTCTCTCCAGTAAAAGTCACAAAAGTAATTATGGTACATCAGATTTTTCTAAGATACTGTGAATGAATTATTGTTGACTACAGATAGGACCTTAATGATTGGCCAAAGAACTGAATTTTCCCAAGTCCAAATGGAGAACCAATAAGTATATGGCAGGTTGTTTGTTTATTTGTTTTCTTTCAGCAATTTATTCTGTATTGAAACATTCCATCCAGGAGAGAGAATGTCTTGAAAAGCTGAAACTTACAAGTGCAGAATTGTCCCTCACCAATATTACGTAATCAGTAAACAACTAATGAAAGACTACAATCAGCAGAGTGGTCAAGAGGAGACTTTGATATGATTTTCCTTGAAGATATTCTCTGACCTTTCAAATCACCTTCAAATGGTACAGAAAGCACCAACTTGCATCATTTGGGATTTGTCATCCATGTTGGTGGTTCAGATGATTTAGAGTTCATCCCTCCTCGCTTAAATCCCCCTCAGCTGAGCTCACAAGGGAAATTCCAACAAACAACGCAGAACAAAAACAACTAATTGTTCATAAAGACAGACTTTGGTGTCTAATAAGTCCTTTGATTTATCATATATTCTGTACCTGGGCTAAGTACAAGTGTGTCTATGTTGTCTCAACAGAAAATACTCTCCCACAACATTGAGTCTAACCTACAGAACCTTGGAGAGGGCGGGTTTTTTAGAGGTGTGTGACTGACCTCAAACAGCTGTTTCCACTCAGTTCTTACTGAAGCTGCTCCATGGGATCTTGACTTCAATATTCTGTCATGTAGATTATTTTGTCTCCCAAGATTACTTACCGTGGAATAAAACAGAAGTGTTGGAGAAGACAAGTAAGTAACAATTAGAACATCATGTCACAGCTCTCTTTCTTTATGTTGTATGAATAAATTCGATATCACTATCATACACTGCCTGTGCATTTCCCTGGCAGAGAAAGAGGGCCCTGGGGTCCTTCCTGACAGGGAAGCCATAGAGGAGATAAGAAATCAGGAAGGGGAGGGAGGAGGGATTCAGGATGTGATGTTCATGGGACCTTACTGTTCTGACAGGCTAGCAATCAGACAGGGATTTCATGTTTTACTAATAACTAGATGCTAAGATATACAGGTTTCACAGAACAAAGAGAGACTAATGATTAAGTAATGATTTTGTGTTTGATTTCATTATATGTCCAGGTTATAATTTTCAGTCACAATTAGAAAATATAAACAGAGCAGAATTTTTTTATCAGCCCTATAGTTCACATTTAAGAATCTAAAATATTTTCCTTCCAAACCACACATGTTTATTATATGAGAGCCTGTTATAAATGTTTGCATTGTAAAATCACTCCAGTTGAACAGAAAACATCTGAACCAATCTTTTTGTGAATAGCAAACTCTAATACTTAACTGTTTAATATATATTTATCCATCTATGCTACAACTTATGAAATGTTCATCTTAGTCAATCTATCTTATTTATTGAATTTTATTCATTCAAGAGTATGCCCCATATGACTCCTGTATTTTTAAGCTACATTTTCTTATAACTCTACTGGTTTTATAAAACGAGCCTTGAATCTATAACACTTTCTCCTATCAGTCAGAGTTTGTCAATTGTCTCATTTACCCTGAACTAGTTTTAACTATTTTAGTCTCATATGTGTTTAATGGTCTCCAGGACATGAGAACAACTTTGAAATAGTGGTCAAATAAAGTTAATTTTAGGATTTACCTAGAAAGGCTGGACAATTTTTTTTCTCAGTAAAAGACATAAAATGAATTATAATGCAAAAAAATTCCCAAAAACGTAACACACACAGACCAAAACCCAAAAGTGAGAGATAGAAGGACAGTGATTGCAGGAATCAGCTCAGCTTCATAGGAACTGTGCCAAGCAGCTGTGCTGACTTCATGACTCTCACCATTTCCAGTGGACATTGCTCTGTCAGTACACCTAGCTATCACTGTATCGTTCTGCATCTTTCATTGCATTAGTAGCAGGACAAGGTTAGCTATATTCCAAGATGGAAGTGGGATGCTTGTGTTATGCTTGAAGAAAACACACACACACACACACACACCACACACACACACACACACACACAGAGCAAGTGTACACTAGAACCATACTAACATTTTAGTTTTATTTATTCATTTTTTAGAGACCATATCCAGTGAATAATCAAAGCCGCTGGTTGAGGGATGGGGCCACCTACCCATCTCAAATGTTGCAACTCAAAGTTGTTCATTTCTAAAGATAATACAGGATTAAGAATGGAGAAGAGAATGAAAGAAGTGGCCTGATCTGCAGTTGCCAAACCCAGACACTATTGCTGATGCCAAGAAGCACCTGCTGACAGGACCCTGGTATAGCCAGAGCCTGACAAATACAGATGCAGATGTTCAAAGACTCATAGCCAACCATCTAGCTGAGCATGGGGACCCAACGGAAAAGCTAGGGAAAGGAATTCAGGAGGTGAAGAGGATTGCAATCTCATAGGAAGAACAACAATATCAAACAACAAGACCCCCTAGAGCTCCGAGGGACTAAACCACCAACCAAAGGATACACATGAAGGGACCCATGTCTCTAGCTGCAGATGTAGCAGAGGATTGCCTTATCTGGCATCAGTGGGAGGGAAGATCCTTGGTCCTGTAGAAACTCAATACTCCAACAACATAGGGGAATGCTAGGGTGGTCAGGTAGGAATTGTTAGACGGGTGGGGAGCACCCTTATAGAGGTAGGATGACACAGATAGTATAGATGCTTGCAGAGGAGAAACTGGGAATAGGGAATAACATTTGAAATGCAAATAAATAAATAACCGATAAAAAATAAAATATAAAAATACAATTTTGATATAAAAGTTATGACAAAACGTGTTAGATTAGAAATGGGAAAGAAAATAGGATTTTTTGAAATTTCAAATAATCCAAATGCATGTGAAAATTTTTAGAGAAAAAGCCATTCGTCTATTTATTCTTTGATAGTTACAGTCAGGAATCTCAATGTTTAGCCCTTGTTGGCCTGAAACTTACTGTGTTGATTATCTGGTTGACTATAAAATCATAGCGATCTGCCTGACTCCGTACACACACACACACACACACACACACACACACACACACACACACAAACACCAAACACACACATACATACATATGCACATATGTGTGTGTATATGTGTGTATTAAACTTCTTGTGAATGAATAACTGAATAGGAAGTGTAAGTACTTTCTTTGTCCTCCAATATAGAACATCTGAAGTGACAACATGTCTGTCTGATGAAATGCATGTTTTACTTTCTTTGTGACCTGCAAAGAAAACTATATTCCTACAGGACCTTTGTTCAGAGGAAACCTAAATGTGGCTATATCCAATTCAGAATCAAAAGTACAGTGATGGGCTCAGGAAATCCTTCAACAATTAGGCAGTCCTCAATGCAGACTTGAGAGCATCTACTCTACAGATAATCAGGGTTGTTTACATTTCTGTTTGTTTGTTTGTTTGTTGTTTTTACCAAGTATCATTTTGGTACATGGAAGTAGCAAAGTTAGAGCCAGCCTGTGGGCTTTACACAGATTGGAACATTTGTGTATTTAATTTTTAGGGTTTTTTTTTTGGAATGTGTGTGTGAAAATCTGCCCATTGCTTCCCTTCTAAACATTCTCCAGTTTTCTTTCCTTGAATGAAGGAAAATTAATCTCATAAGCCTCTTTATAATCATTTACCTAAGCATAGTGAAGGGATCACAATAGCTAATAATCTAGCTCTCATACCTTCTCTGTATTTCTTATTTAAGAAGAGATTAATCTTGGTTCCACAATCTGAGAGTGGGGTCAACCAATACAGCAGAATAAATATGATGCATGTTTTACTGCTTAGTTAATTTTCATATTGTATTATTGGCCCTCACATGCCTATTATACCTATTAAAGTGGAAGGAAGGACTAGCTAATGTTATCGTCTCGAATTTTGTTAGGCCATGTATATTCATTCCTATAGTAAAGATGACTGAACTGGTGTTGGTAAAAAAAGGGAAGGCAGATAAATTGATAGACCCTTGGTGTCTATAAATAATTGTATCCTATGGGACAAGGGCAGACAGAAAAGTCAAAGGAATCCTGCTGTGCTTATAGGCTCATTCCCTTTAGAGAGTGCTTCCTGAGACTGAAATGATATTCACACATAATCTTCCATATACAGTGATAATGTAGTAACATTTTATACAATGTTTGCAGTTAATTTTCTAGTATTTATAATTACTAGCATTTTTTAAATAACAACACCTTAAATTTGTCTGAGTATAATGCATGAGCTATATAAATGCTGAATGGCAGAAAAAATAATATTGACAAAATGTGTTTTGTATTCAAATAATTACTATGTGAATATTGCCATGTTCATTTGTTTGCATAAAGTCAAATGATGAATACATATTTTCTCAATACAGAGATTTTGAAAAATAATGATTTTCATGAGATTATTGGGTTGTGGATATTTTGCAATAAGTGATTTGCTCAATATCCATTGGCTGGAACCTGGATGATTCAAAATTTCTAAAGATGTGGTACGAAGAAATTACTAAGTATACATTCAGATTTTTGCTGCCTTATATAAAGAATAAACATTTTTATGTGATTTACCTAATACTCCATATTAACATATAATATGTATATATATGTTAAGAAAATGAGCAAGCAATGCAAATAAATGTATCTTCATTTGCTTCTCAGCACAAGAGATCAGTATTTCCTTCATCAAAATTTGCAATGTTCTAGGCTGGTGTGTAAGGCATATGACATCTAGATGGAGGTCATTTCTCTCCTGGGAAATACAAAAATCCTATGAGGCATCCAAGCAGAGATGAATGGTGTTCTACACATCACATTTATAGTCATTCTGAGTGTGGAATTTATAATTGGCAACTTTGGCAATGGATTCATAGCAGTGGTGAACATCATGGACTTTGTCAAGGGAAGAAAGATCTCTTCAGTGGATCAGATCATCACTGCTGTGGCCATCTCCAGAATTGCACTGCTATGGTTACTATCAGTGAGTTGGTGGCTATATATGCTCTACCCAGGACAATGGATGACAGAGGAGTTTGTTAGGATAATACTCAGTGAAGGGACAACTTTCTACCAGATTAGTCTCTGGATAGCTACAAGTCTCAGCATCATTTGCTTTCTCAAGACAGAAAATTTTTGCAACACTATAATTCCTTAAAGGTCAGAATTATGACAAGGACATTGATAATGTCTTTGGTTCTCTTGTGTTTAAATATTATAGTTATTAATGCGCCTGTGTACATTTTAATCACCGAATATAATGTAACAATGTTTAACAGCTTGATCTTGAATAACACACAGCTTTCTATGCTGTTTCCATTTGACAACACCACATTTGTGTTCATACCATTTATGTTGTCACTAGATACATTTATCCTGCTATTCTTCTCACTGTTTAAACATCAGAGTAAGATGTAACACAGTGCCCAAGGATGCAGAGATGCCAGCACCAAGGCCCACATCAGAGCCTTGCAGACACTGATTGCCTCCATCCTCCTGTGTTCCATTTTCTTTCTGTCCCTACGTATCAAGGTTTGGGAACTTCTGCTTCTGGAGAAAATCCCGCTGATTTTTATCACAAAGGCTGTATGAATTGCTTTCCTCTCAGTGCACTCCTGCATCTGGACAATTCTAAACTGAGAAAAGCTTCTCTCTTTGTACTCTTGTGGCTGAGGTGCAGGCACAAAGATGGAAACTCTAGATTGCAAAGACTTGGGATTCTTTTATGTGGATCATCTTGCAAATTGTAGGAGAAAATGGATTACAGATAATCATATATATATATATATTATAATATAATTATATATTATATTATATATATGATGTACATATTATATAATATTATATATATATAATATGTTCATTTATATATATATAAATTTTCAAATCTGAATTACATAAAAATGTATATTATGTTTGCAAATTTCAAGATAGTGGTTTATAAATGCTTTCAACTTACAAGATAAGTAGACATTAAGCATCTTCCAGTCTTTGTAGAACATATAAAAACATGTTTGCTGGATACAAAATTGTATAAAGGTATATTTCTTGAATGCAAAAAATGGTTATAACAAACATTACTTTTATACCAATTTATTTTTTTAAATATCTCAGAATAAGTAATCTAAATACAGGATAAATATTTACATATATTCCTTACAGTAGATTTATTTTTTTAAATGCCTTGTTTAGGATATTATTTTTTCATCTAGCACAAGATTGGATCATTTTGGATGAAGAAACTTCACTTGCGAAAATACCTCCTTCTAACAAGTTAAGTCAGCATGTCTGTGCAATATTTTTTATTGATTTATGATTGGTGTGGGTAGACACAACTCACTTTTGGTAATGTCACCTCTGAGATGGTGTTTCAGGTTTGTATAAAGGTGCAGTCTGAGCAATCCATGAAAAGAAAGCCACAAATCAGCATTCCTTTGTGGCCTTTTCATCAGTTACTGCCTTCAGTTTGTTTTCTTGATTTCCTACTCTGACTTCCCTTCAAGGTTGAGTGAGTTAAGAATTGAAATAAACACTTTCCTCCCAAACTTTCCTTTTTGGTCATAATGTTTGTCACTACAGAAGATAGCATACTAGGATATACTTAAGATATTTTTAATGTGAAATTAATCATTTTATGGGAAATGGCATAAACCATATGGATCATGGGAAATATATGTTCATCACTTAAAATGAAAGTTTCAAGTAACAATTTTCAAAAACATCTTGTGATCGTGTATCTGCATTTTACTAGGTTGGAAAACAACCAGTCTGTCAAGGAATAAAAATTTAGAGTAAGTTATAACTGACCAATAGAAATGAATGTTGATTGTTTCATATGGTCTGTGCTGTGAATGACACAACAGAGAGGTTAAAACAGTGAATTTATTCTTCAGGCAGTCAGGACTTGGCCAGCAGGATGAATGGAAATATGCAACCTGTGAGGTGGGAGGTATGGAGACCTCTAGATGTACCAGAAACCTGGGAGTTGAGAGACTCTCAGGACTCAAATGGAAGGACCTTAGATAAAATGCCCTGTAGTGGGGACAGGGAACTTGTAGAGTCCACCTCCTGTAAGGACATCAAGTGGAGGGATTAGGTTCCATCCAACAGTCAAAAATTCTGACCCACAACTGTTCCTGTCAAAGTGAACTCTAGGGACAAAATGGAGAAGAGTCTGAGAGTAAGGAGGTCAGTGACAGGCTCAAATTGAGATCTAGCTCAAGAGGACCCTCCAAGGTCTGACACTAATATTTATGCTATGGTGAGCTTAGCATGGCCACCCTCTGAGAGGCCCAACAAGCAGCTGAGTGAGAGGCAGATACTTATATCCAACCAATGGAGGAGAGAAGCCAGGGTCCCCTGTGGTTGAATTAGGAAAACCTGGAAGAAGCTGAGGAGGAGGGCTACTCTATAGGAAGACTAGAAGTCTCAACTAGCTGGTCCAAGACTCTGGGCACATATTCATCAGAGACTGCCTGGTCTGTCCTCGTGAGAGAAGATGCACCTAAACCTGCAGAAACTAGAGGCCCCAGTGATAGGTGAAGCTATGTGTGTGTGTGTATTGGGGCATGGGCGTTGAGGTGGAAACCTACTCTTAGAGTTAGGGGAGGAGTAATGATATAAGGAACTGTGAAAGGGCCGACCTGGAGAAGCATAACAATTGGACTGTAAAAAAATGCTTAAAGATAATTTTTAAAAGTGAATTTATAAAGAATTTTTAAAATAATATATTTGCAAGAAGGGTAAGAAGAAGGAAATATTTCATAAGTGCTTTATATAGAGTGGAATGGTTTATATCTATAGGAATATAGGAATTGGTCATTTAAAAACTTCTATATATTCAGAAATTTAAAAAAATTTATAATTCATTTAGTAATGACATTTTTCCAGTTGCTGTTTTCATTGTTGCTGTTGTTTGGGTAGGATCTTTCTTACATCTCCTTGTATAATGCCTCTGTTTATTTATTTGTTTAAAAAATAAATGTTTAAGAACATCTTTCCTGCCCTCACTCTTAACCAATGTTCAAGCAATGATGCCTATATTATTGGTTTATATATTTGGAGATATAATTTGGAGAAACAGATACCACTAAATAAAATGTGGGTGTTTTCACATTAAAATAGAATTCTTTGATATGTATGTAGCAGATTATCTTTGTATTCCATACCTTTCCTTCACTCATGTCTGATGAAATTTTTTAAATGTGAGGAAGCTCAGATTCTGATGAGGAAAAGGCTTAGCATTAAGTTGTTAGCATTTTTGTTGTTTCCTTTCCTATCTATAGTCACTCCTATGTACACAATCTTTTCTCATATTTATGAAATTTTAATTGTATATCTATCTAAATTATAATGTTATTTATGTATACATGCTTTAAGGAAAGAACACTTTCATATTAGATAACTGATTCAGGGTTTACTCTCTTGGAATGAATATTTTTATGTACTTGTAGTATTCTCTACTTCCCTGTAGTTTTTTGTTTGTGGTTGGGGCCCTTTGATAATTCCCTGTTCCATGGTAGCTTGTCTACTAGTATATTCCAATTCAGGTCTTCTTAGGAAGTCGTATTGAAAATCCATGGGAATAGCTTTCCTGATATTTCTGGGAGGTTTAGTTCCTCAGTAGAGTTCCTGTTTTTAATATTTCTCTGCCCTCTCTTTCACAGTGCTCCGGGATCCTTAGGCGCAGCAATTCTATTATAGATAGATGAATAATGACTGGGAATCATCAATCACTTGGTCTCTGCATTTTGATCTTTTGTAATTATCTGTCATGTTTTCTATCTGTTGAAAAGAAAAGTTTCTTTGTTGAGGGAATGAAAGCTACACTTATCTGTGTGTATAAGAATATGTATTTGAATGCAGACAGGAATTATGTTAGCTTAGTAAAGTGGTGTTATAGACTTTTTTATGAGATCCTAGACCCGAGGATATCTAGACAGTTATATCTAAAATTCATTCTCTGATAATTCATACATGTTCAAAATATGTAATTATTATATCTATAGCTTATCTTCACTCCAATTACCCAGACAACCTCACCAAGACATGGGTCTTCTATCTTCAATTCTTTTTCTTACTCTCAGTGTTCCAACAAGTGATGACTGTATCTTTAATGAAGACAACTTTAATAACACATATGCATAAATTTTTTTAAATCTGAAGTCATAAGTTAGATACTAAATTTGGTTTATTCACAATAACAATATAAGCATGTACATATGGACAGAGAGACAGATGGTGATAAAGAAAGAGACAGATTAGAGAAAGGGAAGGAGATTGAAAGAGAAATAAAGAAAGTGAGAGAGAAGGCATAGAATAAAGGAACATGAGTAACTGAGCAACAAATATAGGATGGAAATATATAAAATATAGGACTAAATATATATAAAATTCTTTAAAGAAATACATTAGTTAGTGTAAAATGGCACAATTATAGACCAGTATGGTGTGTGTATGTGTGTGTATGTGTGTGTGTATGTGTGTGTGTATGTGTGTGTGTATGTGTGTGTGTATGGTGTGTGTATGTGTGTGTGTATGTGTGTGTGTATGTGTGTGTGTATGTGTGTGTGTAGTGTGTGTGTATGTGTGTGTGTATGTGTTTACATTTTATGTATTTTATTTCATATGCATATGATCTTATATACAGCTATCACATGGAAAAGTAATAAATGAAAAATAGCTGAAAATATGTGGAAAAAGACATAAAAACAGAGTTGGGCCTTATGCTTGTATCTGCATTATTCCTCTCAAAGCATATTCTTATTACTTGGGGGAGGTAATCCAGAAGAACAATTACATATTTATGTTAAATGTCCATGTAAAGCCATGAATTACACAATAGGTCACTAACTTGGTGTGTTATAGAAAGATGTAGAACTTATAAGAATTAGGAGGAACTTAGAAGTAGAAAATGACATCACAAGAGGCATGCTCTGAACAGGATATTAGGGGCACAGGTGTTTCCTCTTACTCTACACTTGTTTCCCTCATGGCAGGAACAGTTTTTACTCCGGTAGTGCTTTGCTATTCTGCCATACCACAGACCACAAAACAATGAACCAAGGAATCATGAGTTGAAATTCAGGAAGTTTGAACCAAAATTTTCTTTACAGGTAAATTAATTAATTCAGATGTTTTAATATGCTGAAAAAAAAAACTAACAAAGACCAATTAATCTCTGTGTTGGTGCTATGTTTGTTTCCATTTTTCTCCCTTAAACTTTTTGCATCCTTGCCTGAATTATTTTTTCAATATATCTATCTCCTAATTGTAATATAGTGGTCAAATATTAAATTATATAACACTGTGGTCTTTGCATAGTGTGCTTCTTAGAGGTCTATAAGCAATGTAAAAAGTCAGTCTATTACAATGTAATTCTCCAGTTTTCCCTTCCATTTATGATAAATAAGATACTTGTTTTTCTGTTTTATGGTAAGATTTATATCTTATATTATCTTCTTTAGTTTGTTAAGTCCTTAAATATGATGGCTATAACCATGCATCTTACTTCCCATATTGACTAGGTTGTTTGCCATTCTTAATCTGTCTTGGTGTCTATTGTGATGTTTACAGAGAAGATGTTAATGGTAGACAAGGAAAAGTAGACAGAAAGCCTCAGGTCTTTGCTGCTATTAAAGGCATCAGCCTGTGGACAGAAAGAGGTAAGAATGAGGAAGATTCTTCCTGTGCAGAGGAACTCACTTACCTTAAACTCAACTCCAAGGACCACGTGAAAAACTTCATTCTTATATATGGAGCAATATTTTGAGGACTGCACGGTATTAAATATAATACCATTTAGTGCTAACTTAGAATTCTGTTTAGAATAATATCAAAAACTATGAGGGAAGTTGTGCCTTGGGGAAACATGTGTAATCCTAAGGAAAATGTGGGAGAATCACAAGTTCAGGGTTGTGTGAAATACAGAGTGACTCTAGAAGCTAGAGGTATGGCTTTTCAGAACATTTGCTAGACAGCAGTAGTGCTCTATATTTTAAGTTTTGCGATAAATAAAACAAAATACAGGGAATTGTCATGATTCTAAGCATGATGTAGATACATGATTATTGAATCAGTGAGAAATTTTATTAGTATGAAAATAGAAAAGGGTTGATTTTCCATAAAAGGGATGTTTGTTCATGTGTGTCTTGTACTCTATAAATGATTTCCAGTATGGAGTTATATAAATTAAAGTGACTAGTATACTTTCTGTGACATCAACATAGGAGCAGTGATATTCAAATAGATTTTTAGATAATTTTGGTACTATGTAGAAAGATTTTTGACCAATGTCTATAAAGACTGGTGTGTGTGTGTGTGTGTGTGTGTGTGTGTGTGTGTGTGTTTGAGTGTGTGTGTGCATAATAAAGAGTTTCATTAATTTACTTAACAAAAATAATTATAAATCATTACCTAGGGATGTCCCACATGTCTGTTTTTTTAATATTGTTCAGAAACAAGTTGTGTGATTATATATGCAGATAGATAATTTGAACATAATGCAAATAAATATATCTTTTTTGTAGGTTAGCACATAAAATTCAGCATCTTATTCAACTTTAGAAAACTGGATATAAGATACAGTATCTGGATAAAGCAGAATTAATCTCTTTTGGAAGAAAAAAGCCAAGATTTTCATAAAGAAAGAATATATGAAACAATTCCTGGAAAATTTAGATGTTTCCTAGTGAGTAATGTGTACATGGGATTTTAAAGCATGATTATTTGAATTTTTAACGACCAATATGTGGAGCTTTTAAATGAAGCAAGATATTATAAATTGAAGCATGTTCTCACAGATAATAAAGAACAGTGAATTATTTACTTTTATAATCATATTCTTTGTGGAAGCAGTAATGGGATCTTAGGAAATGGATTCATAGCACTAGTGAATATCATGGACTGGGCCAAGAGAAGAAGGATCTCTTCAGTGGATCAGATTCTTACTGCTTTAGCCCTTACCAGACTCATTTTTTTGTGGTCTTTGCTCATTTGTGTACTGTTATCATACTATGCCCACGTTTGCTTATGAGATCAGAAATGTTTACAGCAATGGGCATTATCTGGGTCATAAGCAACCATTTCAGCATCTGGCTTGCTACATGCCTTGGTGTCTTTTATTTCTCAAGGTTACCAATTTTTCTAACTCTTTTTTCTGCTACCTAAAGTGGAGGGTTAAAAAGGTGGTCTTCATGATAATACTGGTATCAATAATTTTCTTGATTTTAAACCTATTATCTTTGAGACTGTATGATCATTTCTCAGTTAAGGTTTATGAAGGAAATATGTCTTATAGTTCGAGGAATCATCACAATTTGCAAGAATTTTCTTACTCACCAACTCATCCAAAGTTTCCTTAATCACCGACTTATCACAAGTTTTGTTAGCCACCAACTCCCTGTTCATGCTCATACCCTTCACAATTTCCTTGGTAGCTTTTCTCATGCTCATCTACTCACTGTGGAAGCATCACAAGAAGATGCAGGTCAATGCCAAACGACCTAGAGATGCCAGCACCATGGCCCACATGAAAGCCTTGCAAACTGGGTTCTCCTTCCTACTGCTGTATGCAATATACTTACTTTGTATTGTGATAGGAATTTTGAGCTCTGGATTGATGAGTGGAAAGCTGATACTTATATTTGACCACATTTCTGGAGTAGTTTTTCCTATAAGCCACTCATTTGTGCTGATTATGGGAAACAGTAAGCTGAGACAAGCCACTCTTTCTGTTCTGCCTTGTCCTAGTTGCTGGGCCAAAGATATGAACACCATGGTTCCCTAATAAATTCCAGAATTCCTAGGACGAAGTCTTGAGATCTTATAGATGAAAAAGAAACTGTGGGGCTTCAAAGTTGTGATGGGTATACATCGGAGGGTATGAGTATAAAAAGATTCTAGCATGATATAAGTGATCTCATGGGAAACTGGATAGAGGAGTATTTTAGGAAATGAAATAGGAGGTAAATACAGGAGTAGGATGGATTGGACAGGGAAAATAACAATAAGAATGTAACTATTCTCTGCTAAAAAGTATATAGTGCATTTAATTCAGGGCTCTCCAAGAGACTCCTGAAATATTCAACCTACTGGTGTGGATATTGTTGATATACTAGTGGTGAAATTTAAATCTCCATTTCTGAGGATACCATGTATTATAGGAATAAGAACTTCAGAATTGGAATTGGCCTGTCTGCTTTGTCCCTGAGGACTACTTTTCATGGTATCAGAAGAAACTGTGCAAGGTTCTATATGAGGAGGCAACTAATAGTCCTATTCCACTATGACACTTGTGAACTGCATTCAGTGACCAGCGACCACCATTGCACAATAGCCCTATTGGTTCAGTAGTAGCACACATATCTTGGTGGTAATCAATTTCTCCGTAATTGGACTTAACAGTCTTTCAACAAGGGGATCACCATAGTAAAATTAGCTAACTATTCACTAGATAACTGAGTGAAATCATGGTTATTGGAGGAGAATATACAACTGATTTACTAAATCAACATAATCCCTGACAAAAGTATATGAACATCTGTCAGTCAACTCACAAATAAATGCAATCTTCATCTGTCATCAAGAAAACAAATCTTCAAAACAGATGAGGATGACTACAGAAAATCACAACCAAACAAAATGCAACATTTTGAAGTTGATTCCAAATGAATACATCTATAATGCAGTCCAGCACCTACGACTCAGAGAAGAATATAGAAGTGAGGCATGAAGATCATAAGAGTGAAAAGATCAAGGACTTTGCTTTTAGTTTATGTCTTTTAGTGACAGCAGAAGCTGTAGCCTTGAAGACTCACCAGCCTGACCACCCAAATGTCAGCTGAGTAAGGGGGACACCAACAAATGTGAAAATTGACTAGGACTGTCCGGCACCCTTCCTGGCCAGCAGGAAATTAGACGCAATACAACAAGGTTCCTTCTCAAGGCAGTTTACTCAGGATTGTAGCTTTCTGGTGACCGGGGACCAGGCTTATATCTAAGCAAAGGCCAATGAGCATATGCTACGTATCATCTCTCCATACGTCCATGTATGACCATTCCCTGCCCCTGCACAGCTGTATAGCCAAATGAGGACTTGTTTACCACAAGGAGCACTCTCAGCCAGCACCATCTTCAGGTGCAGCGCATAGCGGCTCTCTACAGTTCCCCCTTTTTGTTTTACAACAAAACAGGCAAGAGTAGAGGTCTGATCTCAGAATGGAGTAATGGGCATTGTACTAGCACCCAAAGGATGCTAGACCTGTCCAGTACCGATTTTTTCTGAGGTGGGTAAAATGAGGGAATTTTGAGGAAAGGATGGTACCAACCCGCATCTCTCAGACTTGCTCTTCACGAGACCGCAGGCAGCATTCAGCATATCTCGAGTGCAGTGCTTTGCCTCGCAGCATGAACGTGATGAACTTTTCAAGACTTATTGGCAACAAGCCATGCTTGTGGGGACTGTCCTCCTCAATGGCATAGAATGCTTGTGCAACCAGGGCAAGGTCTCTCTTTCGGGATTGGACAATACTGCAGAGACAACACAGGCATAGCACAGAAACCCCTACTAAGACAACAGCCAGAGTCCCCATACCCACCCGCTCTTTAAGATGATTCATTGCTTGATGTATCCACGTCGTCAATCCCTCTGCAACAGTCACGTCAACCCCGGTAGACTTTGCTGTCACAATTGCCAGGTGGATATCTCTCAACAGGGCATCAAACCCTCCAGACCAATTGCCTTTAAGATAAGAAGACAACTCCCGAGACATATTAGCAGCCTTGGTCACATTATTATATTGTACAGAGGTTACCCAAAGCCCAGAAAATTTCCATTGACATCCTAATTGAGCCAGCTCAATTAACACCTCTCGGCTGGCTATACTTTGAATATTCAAGGCTTGAGCCAAGGTGGAGGACATATTGTTGACAGCTGCAGTGGTTTAAAGAAATCACTGCTGTGGTAGCCGCCACAGCCGCCACAGTAATTGCTGTAATGATGGCAGCCTTTATGCCAAAATCTCTCCTTTCTCTAAACAGGGTCATGGCTGAAGGGGCTTCTACAGGCCAAGGGATATAGCGTGGCATTCTGGTAATCCCAACGTAGGGAGAAAAGTTATAACATCCTCTAACAGCTCAACCAGTTTTATGGGTTTGACAACCTGTAGCCCATTGTGGCTGGGCAGGTATACTCAGGCTTTGTTTATTTACTATTACTGGCCATACCCCCTGCATCCACTTAGATTGGTTTGAGTGACTGTTAACAAATTTTAGAATCAAGATAATTTGTTTGAATTCTGAAATCTAGTCTTCTGGAGGCCTACCTCTATCATGTCTGATCCATATAATTCTGGGAGATATAACTATTACCTCAATCATTTCTTTTGAAAACATACAGACATAATCTTCTAATATACTGTAAGGATCCTCTAGCACTGAGCTAATAGATGATGAGTTGTATCTTGAGGCAGGCTGGGGAACAGGCGGGGGTCTCCTTCCCTGGCCCCCAATTGGCCGCCTCCTGCTTTCTTCTCCATGGCTTGGGGGATCTTTGTCACCAGGTCCTGCTCAATTAGACTCCTCTTTCTTTCTGACTCTGTCTCAGAAGCTGTGGAGGGGTCTAAGCTGGGGCCATAGGCAGGACCACCAGTCCTCCGGCTCCTGCCCCCATAGCTTCTGGTTAGCAGTGCCTGGGCATTACTGATATTCTCTCGGGTCCTAAGAAATATGAAGGGAACCATTCCCTCCTCTCTGGGGTTCTTCTTGTCGTTATCACCTTCCACACGAACCCTTACCACACCAGACCTATTCACAATCTCCTGAATCACTTTCCCATTCTTTCCAATCACTTTGCTAACCAAGTTCCTGGGCACTTGTACAGAGTCCTCAGAAAATTCAAGGTAGCTTCGAGCCTGTCTGCATGCCTCTGGCGTCTCCCCATAGGTTCTGAAAGTGCAGGTTTCTTTGCCCAACTCAATGGCAGTCACTCCTAGCACTTTTCGAGCCTGCTGGATGTTAGCACTATGAGTTCCAATTGCCAGACCCATCAGGTCCTCTCGAACTGTAAACTCCTTTTCCCTAAACCGAATATCCTTGAACCAGTAACCAGAAAAACTTTTATCCTCACTTCTTTCCCAGAGGAATAATATAACCACAAAACTGAAAATCACACCCATCTTCTTTCCACTTTTTTGTCTCTTTACCGAGCACTTTATTTTAGCTGCCCTGAGTTCTGAAGCTCCCTGTACCGCGGGAACTTCTCAACACAGCTTATTCAGGAAACCTTTTGTCTCTTTACTGAGAACTTTTAAACTTGTCTCTTTCCGAGAACTTTTAAACTCGTCTCCTTCCAAGAACTTTAAAACTTCTTGTCCCTAAACCGGGAACCTTACCAATTGATCGCCCTGTCTGCCAGGAGTTCTGGAAACTCACACGGGTCGCTTTACCGCGATTTTCTTACTTGTTCCCGTACCAGGCCACCAATTGTCCAGCACCCTTCCTGGACAGCAGGAAATTAGACGCAAGACAACAAGGTTCCTTCTCAAGGCAGTTTACTCAGGGTTATAGCTTTCTGGTGGTGGCGGCCCCACCTACCCCGGGACCAGGCTTATATCTAAGCAAAGGCCAATGAGCATATGCCACGTATCATCTCTCCATATGTCCACATATGACCATTCCCTGCCCCTGCACAGCTGATAGCCAAATGAGGACTTTGTTTACCACAAGGAGCACTCTCAGCCAGCACTATCTTCAGGTGCAGCGGCATACCAGCTCTCTACATAGGACAGCATACAAAGCATCAAATGTACAGAAAGATCTACAGGCCTGAGTAAAGCCATGAGCTGGAGAGAAATTCCTCACCAGGGAAAAACACACCAGTTGGAATTCCAGTGCCAAATGGTCATTTCTGAAAATACACATACAAGTATATGTACATGGCCATATGTATATATGTATATAATTATATGGATTTATACACACATGTGTATACAATATGCATAATATTTATATATGTGTATGATATGGACACAAATATTTACATGGACACCATATACATATATATATACAAACAAATATGTACATAGCATGCAATAGCAATAAAAACCAGTGAAAAAAGGGACAACAAATTTGAAAAAGATAGAGAAGGGTATTTGCAAGATCTTGTATGGATGAAAGGAAATACAGAAATTTTGTAATTTAAATAAAATCTCAAAACGAAAACCAATCAACCATCAGAGTATATTAGAATAATATTGAAAATAATTGCTGGGAGGTGGTGGCACACGCCTTTAATCCCAGAACTTGGGAGGCAGAGGCAGGCAGATTTTTGAGTTCTGAACATAGTGTTACCTGAGGACCCAGCTATACCCTCCTGGGTATATACCCAGAAGATATTTCAACAGGGCCACATGCTCCACTATGTTTATAGCGGCCTTATTTATAATAGCCAGAAGCTGGGAAGAACCCAGATGTCCTTCAACAGAAGAATGGATACAGAAAATGTGGTACATTTACACAATGGAGTACTACTCAGCTATTAAAAATAATGAGCTCATGAAATTCTTAGGCAAATGGATGGAGCTAGAAAATATCATCCTGAGTGAGATGACCCAATCACAAAAGAACACACATGGTATGCACTCACTGATAAGCGGATATTAGCCCCAAAACACACAATACCTAAGATGCAACGCATAAACCTCATGAAACTCAAGAAGAAGGAAGGAAGACCAAAGTGAGGGTGCTTTTGTCCTTTTTAGAATGAGTATCAAAAGATTCAACCAGAGCTCCCAGGATCTAAACCTCCAGCCTGAGAACAGACAGGGGCAAGCTGTCCTCTGAGAGGCTCTAACCAACAGCTGACTCAGACAGATACAGACATCCAGAGCCAAACAGTAGATGGAGCTTGAGGACTCTTATAGAAGAATAGGCGGAACGGATTGTGGGCCCTAAGGAGATAGGAACTGCACAGGAAGATCAACAGAGTAAACCAACCTGAACCCTTGGAGCTCTCAGAGACTGAATCACCAACCGTGGAGCATACCTAGTCTACACAGATCTACCTCCATGGGCTGGACGTAGGCCTCCCTGCACATATGTTGTAAATGTGCAACTTGGTTTTCATGCAGGTCTCAAACATCTGGAGTGGGGGGCTATCCCAAAACATGCAGCCTGTATATGGAGTATGGTCTTCTAGCTGGGTGCCTCATCTGGCCTCAATGGGAGAGGAAGCACCTAGCCTCTCAGAGACTTAAAGTGGCAGGGTGGGGGATACAGGAGGAGGGGGTACTCAGAAAACAAGAGATGGGGAAGAATTGTGGGAGGGGGTGACTGGGACGGGTTATAAAGTGAATAAGCAAAAAATAAAATTAAAAAAGGAAAAAAAAAAATAAAAATAGTAAAATGAAAAAAAAAAAAAGAAAATAATCATACATTCAGAGTCTGTCACATCCAATACTAGTCAGTCATAGGGAAAAGTTCAGTTGAAAATTTCATCGTGTATAAATTTTAAACAAAAAAGTAATAAAATACATTTATTAAAATATCTGATAAGTGTAGTCTTCTAATATATTTGTGTTATGGCTTTTCTGAATAGATAAAAATTGCATATTAATAGTTGGAATAAGTACTAACTAAATTCATTATACTTGACATATACATTTGTGTATTTTTATATTAGGATACTCAATACAGAATAATTTTCCATCATCTTAAATATTTGAATTTTGTGTTAAGCATTAACCTTTTGAAAGTTAATATGTGAGATATATGTATTCACCTTTGTCTAGAAGAAAGGTACTGATTTGTGTACCTTTTGTGTAGTGCTGTCTTAGAACTGAATGAACAGTTTCTTATTAGAGGGAGGAGAGATCCTCATCTACACTGGGGAGAGAAAGAGAACTTCTAAGTCTTCTGCTGCTTCTGATACTCATGAACCCCGTGAGCTCCTCTGCAAGGTTGCAAAACCTAAGAGTTGCTAGAGGAAGAGACTCTGAACTGTACTACTACTTGCAAGTCTTTCACAGAGCTCCTGGAATGCAGCTCTCAGAAGTCACTGCAGTGTGTGGGGTGGGACTTTTGTCATGCACCTGCCTTTGAGTCACCCATGTTCATGTTATTCAGCCTTTTTCCATCCTCTTATAAGTAACCCCAATAAATTCACTAGTTCACTAAGCTTGACTGGAGTTGAATCGTTTCTCTGACCCACAATGTCTGACACAGACATTTTCTCATGTCTCTCAAGTAAAAGTCACAACAGTACTTACGGTGCACCAGATTTTTCTAAGACAGTGTGAATGAATTTCTGTTGACTACAGATAGGACCTTAATGACAGGCCAAAGAACTGAATTCACCCAAGTCCACCTGGAGAACCAATGAGTATAGTGGCAGGTTGTTTGTTTATTTGTTTTCTTTCAGCAATTTACTCTGTATTGAGACATTCCATCCAGGAGAGAGAATGTCTTGAAAAGCTGAAATTTACAAGTGCAGGATTGTCCCTCACCAATGATCTGTAATCAGTAAACAAATAAATAAGACTATAATCAGCAGAGTTGTCAAGAGGAGATTTTGACATGATTTGCCTTGAAGATATTCTCTGACCTTTCAAATCATCTTCAAATGGTAGAGAAAGCAACAACATGCATCATTTGAGTGTTGACATCCATGCTGAATAAGCTTTTGGTAGTACAGATAATTCAGAGATCATCCCTACCCCCTAAATTACTCCTCAGCTGAGCTCACACAGGTAATTCCAAACAACCAGTGCCCCAACCACTGGGAATGCTAGGGTGGTCGAGTAGGAAGTGGGTGGCTGGGTGGGGAGCACCCTTATAGAGGCAGAATGACAACAGATAGTATAGAGGCTTGCAGAGGGGTAACTGACAATAGGGAATAACATTTGAAATGCAAATAAATAAATAACAATAAAAAAGTATATAAAAATATAATTTTGATATAAAAGTTATGACAAAATGTGTTAGATTAGATTTTTGAAATTTCAAATAATCCAAACGCATGTGAAAATTTTTAGAGACAATGCCATTCATCTTTTTATTCTTTGATATTACAGTCAGGAATCTCAATGTTTAGCCCTTGTTGGCATGTAACTTGCTGTGTTGATTATCTGGTTGACTATAAAATCATAGAGATCTGCCTGACTCTGTAACACACACACACACACACACACACACACACACACACTCACATGCAAACACATACAAACTCTCACAGACACACACACATACATATGCACATATGTGTATGTATGTGTGTTAAACTTCTTGTGAATGAATAACTTAACAAGAAATGGAAGTACTTTCTATGTCCTCCAGTACAGAATATTAAGTTGAAGTGACTGACAACATGTTTGTCTGATGAAATGAATTTTTCACTTTCTCAGATGACTTGCAATGAAAACTATCTTCCTGCAGGACATTTGTTCAGATAAAACCTAAATGTGGCTATATCCAATTCAGTATCAAAAGTACAGTGATGGGCTCAGGGAAGTTCTTCAGTGCTCAGGCAGTCCTCCATGAAGACTTGAGAGCATCTACTCTACAGACCATCAGGGTTGTTTACATTTCTGTTTGTTTGTTTGTTTTTTCCAAGTATCATTTTGGTACACGGAAGTAGCAAAGGGAGAGCCAGGATCTTGGCTTTACACAGATTGGAATATTTGTGTATTTAATTTTTAGGGTTTTTATTTTTGTGTGTCTGTGTGTGTCTGTCTGTGTGTGTCTGTCTGTGTGTGTCTGTCTGTGTGTGTGTGTGTGTGTGTGTGTGTGTGTGTGTGTGTGAAAATCTGCCCATTGCTTCCCTGCTGACTCTCTCCAGCTTTCTTTCCCTTGAGTGAAGGAAAATTAATCTCATGTAGCCTCTTTATAATCATTCACCTCAGCATAGCTGAGGGATGACTACAGCTAAGTATCTAGCTCACATACCTTCTCTGTGTTTCTTATGTAAAAAAAGATTAGTCTTGGTTCCAGAATGTGAGAGTGGGGTCAACCATACACAGCAGAATAAATATGATGCATGTTTTATTGCTTACTTATTTTTTATATTGTATTATTGGCCCTCACATGCCTATTACCTGTTAAAGTGGAAGGAAGATTAGCTCATGTTACTCATCTCAAATATTGTTAGGCCATGTATATTCATTCCTACAGTAAAGATGACTGAACTGATGGTAGCAAAGTAAAGGGAAGGCAGATAAATTGATAGGCCTTGGTGTCTATAGATAAATGTATCCTATAGGACAAGGGTCAGATAGTAAAGACAAAAGAATCCTGCTGTGTTTATAGGCTCATTCCCCTTAGTGAGTGCTTCCTGAGACTGAAATGATATTCACACAAAATCTTCATATGCAGTGATAATGTAGTACAATTTTATAGAATGTTTGCAGTTAATTTTCTAGTATTATAATTACTAGCATTTTCTAAACAACAACACCTTAAATTTGTCAGAGTGTTATGCATGAGTTACCTAAATGCTGAATGGCAGAAAAAATAATGCTGACAGAGTGTGTTTTATATTCAAAAAATTACTGTGTGAATATTGCCATGTTCATTTGTTTCCATGAAGTCAAATCATGAATACATATTTTCTCAATACAGAGATTTTGAAAAATAATGATTTCCATGAGATTATTGGGTTGTGGATAGTTTCCAATAAGTGATTTGCTCACTATCTGTAAGCTGGAACCTAGCTGATTCAAAATTCTAAAGACATGATACTAAGGAATTACGAAGTATACAATCAGATATTGCTGCCTTATATAAGAATAAACATTTTTATGTGATTTACCTAATACTCATATTAACAAATTAACACACACACACACATACACACATATATATATATAAATGAGCAAAACAATGCAAATAAATATATCTTCATTTGCTTCTCAGCACAAGAGATCAGTATTTTCCTTCATCAAAATTTGCAATGTTTCTAGGCTGGTGTGTAAGGCATATGACATCTAGATGGAGGTCATTTTTCTCCTGGGAAATACAAAAATCCTATGAGGCATCCAAGCAGAGATGAATGGTGTTCTACACATCACATTTATAGTCATTCTGAGTGTGGAATTTATAATTGGCAACTTTGGCAATGGATTCATAGCAGTGGTGAACATCATGGACTTTGTCAAGGGAAGAAAGATCTCTTCAGTGATCAGATCATCACTGCTGTGGCCATCTCCAGAATTGCACTGCTATGGTTACTATCAGTGAGTTGGTGGCTATATATGCTCTACCCAGGACAATGGATGACAGAGGAGTTTGTTAGGATAATACTCAGTGAAGGGACAACTTTCTACCAGATTAGTCTCTGGTTAGCTACAAGTCTCAGCATCATTTGCTTTCTCAAGACAGAAAATTTTTGCAACACTATATTCCTTAAAGGTCAGAATTATGACAGGGACATTGATAATGTCTTTGGTTCTCTTGTGTTTAAATATTATAGTTATTAATGCACCTGTGTACATTTTAATCACCGAATATAATGTAACAATGTTTAATAGCTTGATCTTGAATAACACACAGCTTTCTATGCTGTTTCCATTTGACAACACCACATTTGTGTTCATACCATTTATGTTGTCACTAGTTATATTTATCCTGCTATTCTTCTCACTGTTTAAACATCAGAGTAAGATGTAACACAGTGCCCAAGGATACAGATGCCAGCACCAAGGCCCACATCAGAGCCTTGCAGACACTGATTGCCTCCATCCTCCTGTATTCCATTTTCTTTCTGTCCCTACGTATCAAGGTTTGGGATTCTCTGCTTCTGGAGAAAATCCCGCTGATTTTTATCACAAAGGCTGTATGAATTGCTTTCCTCTCAGTGCACTCCTGCATCTGGACAATTCTAGACTGAGAAAGGCTTCTCTCTTTGTACTCTTGTGGCTGAGGTGCAGGCACAAAGATGGAAACTCTAGATTGCACAGACTTGGGATTCTTTTATGTGGATCATATATATATATCATAATATATATATTAATTTTCAAATCTGAATTACATAAAAATGTATATTATGTTTGCAAATTTCAAGATAGTGGTTTGTAAATGCTTTCAACTTACAAGATAAGTAGATATTAAGCATCTTCCAGTCTTTGTAGAACATATAAAACATGTTTGCTGGATACAAAATTGTATAAAGGTATATTTCTTGAATGCAAAAAATGGTTATAACAAACATTACTTTTATACCAATTTATTCTTTTTAAATATCTCAGAATAAGTAATCTAAATACAGGATAAATATTTACATATATTCCTTACGGTAGATTTATTTTTTTAAATGCCTTGTTAGTTAGGATTTTTTTTTTCATCTAGCACAAGATTGGATCATTTTGGATGAAGAAACTTCACTTGTGAAAATACCTCCTTCTAACAAGTTAGTCAGCATGTCTGTGCAATATTTTTATTGATTTATGATTGATGTGGGTAGACACAACTCACTTTTGGTGGTGTCACCTCTGAGATGGTGTTTCAGGTTTGTATAAAGGTGCAGTCTGAGCAATCCATGAAAAGAAAGCCACAAATCAGCATTCCTTTGTGGTCTTTTCATCAGTTTCTGCCTTCAGTTGTTTTCTTGATTTCCTACTCTGACTTCCCTTCAAGGTTGAGTGAGTTAAGAATTGAAATAAACACTTTCCTCCAAACTTTCCTTTTTGGTCATAATGTTTGTCACTACAGAAGATAGCATACTAGGATATATACTTAAAGTATTTTTATATGTGAAAATCTTAATCATTTTATGGGAAATGGCATAAACCATATGGATATGGGAAATAATATGTTCATCACTTAAAATGAAAGTTTCAAGTAACAATTTTCAAAAACATCTTGTGATCGTGTATCTGCATTTTACTAGGTTGGATAACAACCAGTTTGTCATAGGAAGAAAAATTTAGAGTAAGTTGTAACTGACCAATAGGAAATGAATGTTGATTGTTTCATATGGCTCTGTGCTGTGAATGACACAACAGGGCGGTTTAAAAAAATGAATTTATTCTTCGGCAGTCAGAACTTGGCCAGCAGGACGAATGGAAATATGCAACCTGGTGAGGTGGGAGGTATGGAGACCCTCTAGATGTACAGAAACCTGGGAGGTGGGAGACTCTCAGGACTCAAATGGAAGGACCTTAGATAAAATGCCCTGCAGTGGGTAGAGTCCACCTCCTGTAAGGACATCAAGTGGAGGGATTGGGTTGCCATCCAACAGTCAAAAATTCTTACCCACAACTATTCCTGACCAAAAGAACTCCAGGGACAAATTGAAGAAGATCCTGAGGGAAAGGAGGTTGAGTGACAGGTCCAAATTTCTATCCAGCACAAGGGGACCCTCCAAGGTCTGATAATAATATTTATGCTATGGTGAGCTTAGCATGGCAGCCCTCTGAGAGGCCCAACCAACAGCTGGGTGACATGCAGATACTTACACCCAACCAATGGAGAGAAGCCAGGATTCCCTGTGGTTGAATTAGGGAAAAGCTGGAAGAAGCTGAGGAGGAGGGCCACCCTATATGGAGACTAGAAGTCTCAATTAGTTGTTCCAAGGCTCTTGGCACATATTCATCAGTGGACTGCCTGGTCTGTCCTCAGTGAGACAAGATGCACCTAAACCTGCAGAAACTAGAGGCCCCAGTGAAAGGGAATCTTGGTATATGTATTGGGGGATGGAGGCTGAGGTGGAAACCTACTCTTAGAGTTAGGGGAGGAGTAATGATATAAGGAACAGTGAAAGGGACAACCTGGAGAAGTGTAACAAGTGGACTGTAAATAAAGCTTAAGGATAAATTTTAAAAGTGAATTTATAAAGAATTTTTAAAATAATATATTTGCAAGAAACATAATAAGAAGGAAATATTGCATAAGCACTTTATATAGAGTGTAGTGGTTTATATCTATAGGAATATAGGAATTGTTCATTTAAAAACATCTATATACTCTGAAATTTAAAAAAAAAATTTATAGCCGGGCGTTGGTGCGCATGCCTTTAATCCAGCACTTGGGAGGCAGAGGCAGGCGGATTTCTGAGTTGAGGCCAGCCTGGTCTACCGAGCGAGTTCCAGGACAGCCAGGGCTACACAGAGAAACCCTGTCTCAAAAAAAAACCAAAAAAAAAAAAAATTTATAATTCATTTAATAATGAAATTTTTCCAGTTGCTGTTTTCATTGTTGCTATTGTTTGGGTAGCATCTTTCTTACAGCTCCCTATATAATGTCTATATTTATTTATTTGTTTAAAATAGAGACATTTATGTACATCTTTCCTGCCCTCGCTCTTAACCAATGTTCAAGCAATGATGCCTATATTTTTGGTTTACGTATTTAGAGATATAATCTGGAGAAACAGATATCATTAAATAAAATGTGGGTGTTTCAACATAAAATTGGATGCTTTGATATGTATATAGCAGATTATCTTTGTATTCCATACCTTTCCTTCACTCATGTATGATGAAATGTTTTTTCATGTGAGGAAGCTCAGATTCTGATGAGGAAAAACTTAGCATTAAGTTGTTAGCATTTTTGTTGTTTCCTTTCCTATCTATAGTCACTCCTATGTACACAATCTTTTCTCATATTTATGAAATTTTAATTATATATCTATCTAAATTATAATGTTATTTATGTATACATGCTTTAAGGAAAGAACACTTCATATTAGATAACTGATTCAGGGTTTACTCTCTTGGAATGAATATTTTTATGTACTTGTATTATTCTCTACTTCCTTGTAGTTCTTCATTTGTGGTTGGGGCCCTTTGAGAATTCCTTGTTCCATGGTATCTTGTCTACTGATATTTTCCAATTCAGGTCTTCTTAGGAAGTTCTATTGAGAATCCATGGGAATAGCTTCCCTGACATTTCTATGAGGTTTAGTTCCTCATAGACTTCCTGTTTGTATCATTTCTCTGCCCTCTCTTTCACAGTGCTCCAGGATCCTTAGGCGCAGCAATTCTATTATAGATAGACGAATAAAGACTGGGAATCATCAATCACTTGGTCTCTGCATTTGATCTTTTGTAACTATCTGTCATGTTTCTCTATGTTGCAAAGAAAAGTTTCTTTGTTGAGGGAATGAAAGCTACACTTTTCTGTGTGTATATGAATATGTTTTTAGGATACAGACAGGAAATATGTTAGCTTAGTAAAGTGATGTTATAGAATATTTATGAGATCTTTGACTCGAGGATATCTAGACAGTTATATCTAAAATTCATTCTCTGATAATTCATACATGTTTAAAAATATATAATTATTGTATCTATAGTTTATTTTCACTCTAATTACCCCAGACAACCCTCACCAAGACATGGGTCTTCTACCTTCAATTCTTTTTCTTACTCTCACTGTGTCCAACAAGTGATGACTGTATCTTTAATGAAGACAACTTTAATAACACATATGCAAAAATTTCTTTAAATCTGAAGTCATAACTTAGATACTAAATTTGGTTTATTCACAATAACAATATAGGCATGTACGTATGGACAGAGAGACAGATGGTGACAAAGAAAGAGACAGATGAGAAAAAGGGAATGAGATTGAGAGAGAAATAAAGAAAGTGAGAGGGAAGCCATAGAATAAAGGAACATGAGTAACTGAGCAACAAATATAGGTTGGAAATATATAAAATATAGGACTAAACATATATAAAATTCTTAAAAGAAATACATTAGTTAGTGTAAAATGGCACAATTATAGACCAATATTTGGTGTGTGATGTGTGTGTATGTGTTTACATTTTATGTATTTTATTTCATATGCATATGATCTTATATACAACTATCACATGGAAAAGAAATAAAAAATTTTTAAAAATATGTGGAAAAAGACATAAAACATATCCTGAGCTTGTTGGTTATAGGCCTGTTGTCCTATCTACTCTGGAGACTGAGGCAGGAAGATCAGGAGTTGATTTCAGTACTGTGTATAAAATTCCTCACAACATTAATTTAAAATTAATTAACTTAACTAATTTAAATTTTAAATTAATATTTAACTATGACATATAGTAGGAGTAAGGCCATTCTACAGATTCAATCACAAGTCACAGGCTTCACAGAAAGTATTAGCAACATAGCTCAGCATATAAAGGTCACTTGATTCCTCCCCAAAGACCTGAGTTCTAACACTTGGTACCAAGGAGTAGGAGAGTAGAAACTCCTGTAAGTTGACACTTGAACTTAAAAGTCCACCACACTGACACACATACACATACAAACAAACACACACCCAGATACACACACAGACCCACAGACACACACATAAAACATTCACAAGACAGAAACACACCATATACACACATATATACACAGAAACATCCACCCATGGACATATATATATATATATATATATATATATATATATTATATATATATATTATTAGGAATAAGTAACTGTCACCATAATTTAATTATGAAAGAAGTGTATATATAGCTAAAAAAGATATTTTTACTTCCAGTTACAGATAATAGTTCATATCTTATCAAACCCTACAATTATTTTTCAGAAAGCAGATGAAATATGTACATGGAATTGTGCTGCTACTGGTGTTTTTGTTGTTGGTCGTAGTAGATATGTGTTTGAGTGTGTGTGTGTGTGTTTACTGCTTGTAAATAATACAACTACAACACAAGCTATTTCAGATAATTATATAGAAATAAATTTTCCTGGGAGAGCCAAAGCAACAAGAAATAATTATTAAGGAAGTAACCTACATGTCCATTCATAATTTTCTTCATGGAGCCACTGTGTTTATTGAAATAAACTGTGGATTTTGAGGAACAGTTATTGCATCTTCTGAAGACTGAGGCTCATCTACCACTTTAGTGATTCCCTGAATTTCCCACACAATGGATTTTAAATTTTTACCAGTGTCCTCTGTACTTGTTGAATTCAATTTACATAGAGAATAGACAAGACAAAATCTTGCAAAACAGTAAAGAAAGCTTATCTTTATTTGCATGTTAGCAAATTAGAATTCAGAATGAGTTTGAAAATCAGTAAGTATAAATTATGAAGTATATGAATGAAATAGTAAATCCCTAGTTGAGATTTCATCTGGCTAGTGATACAATTGCATTTGCAGTATTGTTAATGTCTCCAAAACATTGTAATCAACTCATACTTTGTCAGAGAAAAAACAAAATGAAAACAAAACCCAGTGTCTATATTCTACAGGATAATAAAATTCACACTAATCTGGCAGACATCCAATTGGTTCCTGCATGAAATGGAAGACACTGGTGTTCATCTAGTGCACATAGTCCATCCAGGTTGATAAATTGACAAGTGAAGGTTGATGTTTCTTCTGCCTCCTTCTGTGAAGGCAGCCATCTCCATACATCTGCATTGCTTCAAGCATCAGCAAGTTT